>MZNV01001941.1:0-43393 GCA_002081555.1 Protostelium mycophagum | reverse complement strand
TAAATAAATATATAATAAATTATAAATATAATAATAATAAATATAATAATAATAAATATAATCATTATTATATTTATTATTATTATGATTATATTTATTATTATTATATTTATTATTATTATATTTATTATTTATTATATATTTATTTATTATTATTATTTATTTATTATTATTATTTTATTTATTTATTATTTTATTTATTATAAAAAAATCTTCAGTCCTAAGGAAAAAAATTATACTGATAAATCGACCTCACCGATTGTCTTGGTGCTTAAAGAGCTAGCCAGATGTACAGCTGCCACGTTACGTACTCCTGTACACGTCATCATCCGTGTTGAAATTTCGATGAAAATTCACCTCTTCTTCTGGCCTCTGTCCTGATCCAATCCTTAACTCTCTCTTTGGAAATTCTTTCGGGCAGCAAATCAGACTGTTTTTTTTAAATTTAATTTTTTTTCATTATTTTTTTTAATATAAATTTTTCTTGCTTTATTAAATTTAAAAATACAGATCTACAACGGACCTTGTTTGCGATGATGACGACCACATTATTTCCGGTGATGTCATCCACATTAGGAATGAAACTTCCATCAAAGTCAAACACGTCTACAACTTTGTATACGATGACTCTCTGACCAGAATATCTGATTATCTCAGTATATTTTTGGAGAATCAATCGTTGTAGATAGATAATTACCCGATGGCCTGTAGTTTAGACTTGAAGGTGTTGATTGGCACTCTCACGGGGACCACCTGAGCATATTTTAATTTTCGGATATGTACACTATCTTAATGAATATTTATATGAAGAAAATTGCATCAAGTCTGTCGTCTTTGGGTGAACCGACAAGTCTTCTTGATTTTTGATGATTCATATTTCAAAATGGCTCTGACCTTATTGTAATATTTCAACTGAAAACATCTGTTGCAGATCATTTTCTTCGGCTTCTTGTACTTGGGAGTGTTGATTTTTTCGACAAGTTCTTCGGCCTGTGATACTTGATCCTCTTGAATCTGTTCTGGAGTTCGAACGTCTACAATCGTATCTACAACTGGAGATGATTCTGTTGTGTTTACGTCCTCCTTAATAGGTTTTTTTTCAATCGCTTCCTCTGGAATTTTCTCCGAAATTTCGGCGGAGTTTTCGGAGTTTTCTGGATTTTTGTGGCTCGTTGTAGATGCATCTGTAGGTTTCTTTCTGACCTCTTTTTTCATACGCTCTTGCTCCACGACATTCTGTACAAATTTTTCCAGTTCTTCATTCCTCAAAAAATCTTCCTTCTGAAAAAATCTATTTATATTCAATTTTATCAATTTCAAATTTAAAAAACATTTATTTATTGAAAAAAATTCCACGTGCAAAAAGATACAGAAGCTCTTCGAATTTCGAAAACAAAGGATCATGAAAGCTGTTGAGAAATGCCTTTCATGATATAGAGACAGATACCTGCTGTAGTCTCCTTTAGAGACATAGTTTTTCGGTTTAGATGTGAAGACATGTCCTTGTGGTGGCATGTACCCCAATTCATTTGGCTTATCGTGTTGTATCACACAACCACATCCGCTGCAACATTTTGGATCATTAGGAAGCACCACTTTTTGAACCTTAACGGTTGATTTATTGAGATTCTGAGGATCAGACCTTTTCTGCAGAGATGAGTTCGTGATGAAAATATATGGAGGAATCACCTGATCTTTTTGGGAGTCTTTATCTTTTTTGTCTTTGTAAGGTCTAGAGCCATAAGATGATTTGGCATGTCTCAGTTTTTCTTCTCTTCCTTCTTTTCTGGTGGTTATACTCCTCTGAAAATAAGCCAAAGAGATTGGTGAAGAGATGAGAGGTCTAATATTCGAACTCAATGCATTTATGATCTGTGTCGGTGTTTTGATCCTCAATCTTGTGTTCAAATGAGCACATCTCAGCATCATCCTCTTCTGTTGATGTGATCTGTGGCGTATGCCTGATCATCACTCGAAAACACCGGCACAAAAATTCTGGATGTTTCAATTCTTCAGCACCGGTCTATTCTTGGCACAAACAGCACTGGCATATAGATTTGTGCACTTGCAATGGCTGAGCAACAATGGGAAGAGCCTCAAGAAGGCGATGACGACGAATATGACTTCACTCAAGAATATCCCTATGAGGTGCGATCTGAAGTTGTATGGTGATGTCGTCTTATAAGATTGTAGGATCAGCCTGTCGAAGTGTATGAAGATTCTACTCCAAGTGCTCCGATGTCTAGCATCCCTGGCAGCAGAATGGGTGCACCTTCATCCAGAATGGGTCCTCCAGGTTCGTGTTGTGTGGATTCGACCATGTTATTATTTCTGAAAACACAAGCGCTTCGAATTGAGTTCTAAAAATCGGCAGCATCCGCTCGAGGTGAAGCGCCTGGAACAGCGCGGCCGATGACATCGATTGGTTCTGCTGGTTACAATTCCGGAAGACCTCAATCAGGACGTTATGATCCTGGTGCTCCAGGAGGTAAGACATATGACGTTTCATATGATCTAATTGGGTCTGATGCGATCTGAAGGCCGCGGTCCAGTGAAGAAATTAGAGATCAGCCCCGAGATTGAGGCCAGAAACATGGAAAAAAAGGTCCACAGTCTGATTGATGAGGCTGCGGTGTGCACCGCCAGGGGTGAACCTCGTGTCGCGTTGGAAAAGGCTAAAGAGGCCATCAAGAAGGAGAAGGCTTTGACTAAGTTCAGAGAATCCAAGGAATTGCATGAGACGCAAAATCCTGACCTGACTTATGTGGTTTATTTCAATTTGGCCAACCAGTACGTTGCGATTCTCCAACCTATCTCATCTTCAGCACAAAAAATCGAGCCATTGTAGAGGACGAACAACATAAAATTAACACTGACAGATATCATAAAAATGGACTGTACACTGATGCGTTGAACACATACAACATCATCGTTAAAAATAAAAATTTTGTTCAAGCGGGAAGAATGAGAGTCAATATGGGGAACATCCACTATGAGAGGGGAAATTACAAAGAGGCCATCAAGATGTACAGAATGGCTATGGACCAAATCCAAAATACTAATAAGGAGATCAGGTGATTCTTTGGAATTATTTCTGCTGCAGGCTGGTCGTTTTGGATTCTGCCAAAACAGCTTGAAAATGACATATTTTTGATGTTCTGAATCAGATTCCGCATCATGCGCAACATTGGAAATGCGTTCATGAAGTTGGGAAGATATCAAGATGCTATTCAAGCTTTTGAAAATATCATGGAAGCCAGTCCCGACTACCGATCTGGTAATGGTGTCATCAAATGTCACGTCATCCTGACATTAGACAGGGTTGAATTTGTTGTTATGTCAGTATATTTTCAGTAACGGCGACAAAATGAAATCGTCCTTCTCATCAATGCTCACGATTGGTCGATCCAGCTTTAGGTGAGTTTTCGAACTTAGCAATCTGTTTTGACCGGCAAAGTCGTCCAGAAGGTAATGAAGAAGAAGAGGACGAGGTGGAGGAAGATACCAGCGCACCCAACGATGCTCTTCGCCAAGAAATCCGTGAGAGAATGAAATTTGCAGAGAGGTACATAATTCTTGGTGAGTTGGATTTTTTACTTGTGTTTTCTTTTTGATAAAACAGACTTTTTTTTTTGAACTTCGAGTGGATTTTTAAAAAATTAATACTTTCAGGTTCCAAGCTGATCGCTCCGCAAGTGGAGAAGGATTTCGCTACAGGTTTCGATTATGTGGTGGATACATTGCATGCCACCAAGAATTCGGATCTCGCCAACGAACTGGAGATTTCAAAAGCTTTGACATTTATGAAGAAACGCGATGTCACCAAGGTGACGTCATAGATTGTCTTGAATTTCGTTGAGATTTTGTAGGCTATCGAGACTCTTAAAGGTTTTGAGAGAAAGGACCACACCATGGCAGGTCCTGCTGCCACAAATCTGGCCTTCTTGTACTTTTTAGAACAGGTCAGTTGTAGACGAGTCATGGTTACGCTCATTGTATTCATATTTTTCAGGATTACAGGAATAGTGATAAATATGCAAACATTGCCATCAAAGCCGATAAATACAACGCCAGAGCTTTGGTGAACAAAGGAAACATCTACTTCACTAAAGGAAAGCTGGAACAAGCGAGGGAGATGTATCAAGACGCAATAGAGGCTGAGTCCGACTGTGTTGAAGCGCTTTACAACATTGGTATGTACAACATTTCTTCAACTTTATGCCATGAGGATGACGTCATCAGGTCTTGTTTTCAAAAAGATGGGTCAGCACGACAAGTCGCTGCAATATTTTAACAAACTTCACCAAGTTGTACCGAACCACCCAGAAGTGAGCATATATATCTGATGCTTTCTATTTACTGAAGCTAATAAGGTGTTGTATCACATTGCAAGCAACCTCGAAGCTATCGGCGGAGAGAATGAGCTGAGAGGTGCGGAAGATCGGTACAAAGCACTTCTTGCAGTGGTTCCCTCAGATCCTATCATTCTACAACGCCTGGTGAGTCTCATATTCTTCATGATGAAACTGACAGTTGCAGGGCTCGATTCATGCCAAAGCGGATGACGAAATTGCGGCACACCAGAATTATATGGAATCCTATAGATATTACCCTTCAGATATAAATGTAATCAGTTGGCTTGGCGCTTACTATGTCAGAGGAGAGGTAAGTTTGTACACAAAGGGGGTAAAGCGATGACGTCATCAGGTCTATGAGAAAGCTATCGAGTTTTTCAAACGGGCAGCACAATTGGAACCGGCTGAGATCAAGTGGTTGCTCATGATCTCATCATGCTACAGGCGCATGAGGTCTTACAGACAAGCCAAGGAATACTATGAACTTATCCTTCAAAAAGACCCCAACAACATTGAATGTGAGTGTCCATTTGACAAATGAGTGTCAAACTGACATGACAGCTATTCGTTTCTTGGTGCAGATATGCAATGACCTCGGCTTGAAAGACCAAGTGGATACTTATGTAGTGAAGTTAAGAAAAGCAGAACAGAACCAAGCGGCAAAGCAATCCGAAGGACAGACGTCCGATGCGGCTGATGACCTCATGAAACAAACTAAAGCACCGACGCCCATCAGAAACATAAAGGGTAAGGGCACTTAGATACACAGAAATAATCAATAACAACTTTCCAGGTGCTTCCTCACTGCAGAGCACTTATCAAGAGACAGCCTCTGAACCGGTGAAAAAGCCCGTCTCGGCAGTGAAGAACAGCTCCAGCAGTTCGTCTTCACCTTCTCCATTCACTCCCAATGGATTCTCCCCAATGGGTATGGGATCCACTGGAGCCCCCCAGAACCAGCTACAGAGACCCAGCACGGCACATTTACGTAAGAAACAGATTCAAACGGTGGACGATGACTTTGAGAATGATGAGATCGGAGACGACATGCTGCCTCTATAAAATGTTAATTTATCGTGTTCTTGAAGCAAAACCGACGTCTTTATTTCTTTCCAAAGAGTTCGTCCATCTTGGTTTCATATGCGTGGTAGCCCAAATGTTCGTAAAGCTCTTCTCTTGTCTGCATGGTGTCCAAGACTTTGGATTGTGTTCCGTTCTCTAAAAGGGATTTGTACACGTTCAAAGCGGCCGCGCTCTGTGCGCGGAAAGCGGACAATGGGTACAGCACGATGCTGACACCAACACCTGTCTTTTTCAGTCTCGTTATAGTTTGGATGATTTCCTGGGAATAAAAAATTCCCACCAGCGAGCTCTTCTGTTGTAAACATGGGGGTCTTTCCGAATTCTGTTATGTTGGCCAGGACTACAACGCGTCATAAATCGCGATCTACAATGATGTAGAACGTACTGGGGACATCGGGGAGGGCGTCATGGAATTTTTGGTATTGAGACAGTTCGTTAAGAGCTTCAGGAAATAACATGTCGGCACCGGCAGCAATGTATGCCTCTGATCTTTTGATGGCACTATCGATACCTGAAATATTTCAATTCATTAGAGCTCAGAGTGTAAGGGACCTTCATTGGCGAGGGCATCTGTTCTGGCCATGATCACAAAGTTGGGGTCCGTTCTTCCATCAACTGCGGCTCTGATACGATCCACCATCTCTTCTGTGCTCACAATTTGCTGAGATAATCAACAATATTAAAGAAACTCGAGGTGCACCTTGTTGGGTCTGTGTCCGCACCTCTTAGCTCCGGCTTGATCCTCCAAGTGTACGGCAGCCGCACCTGCAGCCTCTATCTCTTGAACGGCCCGCTTGATGTGAAACGCAGTGGGGCCGAAGCCAGTGTCTATATCGACCAGCAGAGGGAGTTTACAAGCTCTTGTAATCCTCTTGACATCCTCCACGACATCATTCAAGGAAGTGATACCCAGATCTGGAAGTCTAAAATCATTAATGGCAATTATAAGGGCAGATGACCAACCCATAAGAAGCAGCAGCCACACCACTTCCAGATAAATACAGGGCTTGGAAACCTATTCATGATTAAGAAAAGAGATCGATCATATCTGTTCGACTCAAGGCCGTTTTCATACCGGTGTGTTCGGCTAACTTTGCGGTGTATGCATTCACTGCTCCAGGTAATTGTAAAGGTTTATTCTTGGTCACTGCCTTTCTGAAAACGAGACCAGGAGAAGCGAGTCTTACAGCCATATTGTCGTATATATCACTTGTAATTGGATCAGATCCTTTCTTGATGGGAAAGCGTTTACGTGGACATATTGCAATAAAACTGTAGGTGAGGACATCGATTTGTAAATCACTTTTGTCGACTGCAAACCTGGCCGGATGTGTCGACAACAAAGTGTCACTACACTATAATGTAGACGAAATTTTTGCGAAAGAATGTCGACAACAGAATTGCTCCAGAATCTTATTCGTTCTCCGTGAACGGGAGTGTCCACGATAATTAGAAACTGTGGTGAGCGATGCCTCTTTCACACTGAGACGCTTCCTCCTTCTACTATTATTCTTTGAACCACCGATTGATATGAACGCTTTTAGACAAACATTCAAGCCACTTCAGGTTCGAATGTCATTGAACTTCATCGCCACCACTTAAACATCTGTATCGGATATATACAGCGGTTCTGACGGTATTCAGGCCAGAGGAGTCAGGCACAGCTCGTCGGCGCTGAAACAGCAGCTCAAGAGTAAGCTCATCCCCGAAAAGAAGGCCCTCTATCAAAGAATAAAGGAGCACGGTGATGCACCGCTCGGCCAGACGACCGTCTCCAATTTGATCGGTGGCATGAGGGGTCTGAAGTGTATGCTTTGGGAAGGTCTTCTGATCCTTACTTTCTTTACAACTGAACGTCAACAGGATCTGAGCTCGATGCTGAGCAAGGAATCACGTTCCACGGAAAGACTATCGAGGAATGCAACCGTAAATTACCTCATGGTCCTGAAGATGGAGCCACTCAGATGATTCCAGAGGCCATGATGTGGCTCATTTTGACAGGGGAGAGCCCAACAGTTGGTAAAGCTGTCTGTTCGGCTTCATTACGCTAACATCATCAACAGAACAAGTCAGAGCCCTCAGCGCCGATCTGGCCAGAAATTCTCGTCTCCCCAAACATGTCGAAGATCTGATCGATGCAATGCCCAGAGATTTACACCCCATGACTGCTTTAGCCGCTGCCACCGCTTCACTATCTCACAATAGCGATTTTCAGAAGAAATACACCGCAGGAATGACAAAGGGGGAACATTGGGAAGCCACATTTGATGACTGCATGACCCTCCTCGCCAAACTCCCCACCCTTGCCGCTCGCATCTACAACCACTCTAAAGGTGATCATCATTAAAGTCAGATTTTAAACATTGAGACCCGCAGGTGTCAAGACAACAGTCGAGGCCAGAGAAGACAGAGATGTGACTTGGAATTTTGCAGAGATGATCGGCTTCCAAGATAAAGAATTCAGGGAGATGCTCAGATTATATTTGGCTCTTCACGCTGACCACGAGGGAGGAAACGTTTCAGCCCATTCCACACGTAAGTTTATCTCATCTACAACGAAGCTTGTTTTCATCATAGGAATGTGGTGACGTCATCAGATTTGGTGGGATCTGCCCTGAGCGACCCATTCTTGTCATATTCCGCTGGACTTTTAGGACTTGCCGGTCCTTTACACGGACTTGCCGCACAAGACGTCTTAGTCTTTATCCTGAAGGTGAACTTTTCGCACAAATTTTACCGTCTGACAGGTTTAGATGGCCGAATCCCTCCCTGAAGGATATGGAGATAAGGAGGTCGAGAAGTATTTGTGGGATTGGCTCAACTCTGGAAGAGTTGTTCCTGGTTACGGACACGCTGTTTTACGTAAACCCGACCCCCGTTTCACCGCACTCCACGAATTTTCCGCAAACAACCAGGTGATGTACCATCTACAACGAGACAAAACTGAAAGTCTTCAGGGAATATCCCAAGATGCACACTGGAAGCTGGTTGACACTGTCAGCCGTGTTGCCCCTCAGGTGAAGATTTATTTCCTCTCATCGCATTTTGCCAAGTTCGTGATTTGTTCCGGGTGCACAAAAATATAAAATGCCTTTGTTGATGTGCATTGAAGTTTTATTTGACAGAAATTCCACTTACAAGATCCAGGTCCTCACCAAACACGGAAAGACAAAGAACCCCCACCCCAATGTTGACTCACAGAGTGGTGTGCTGTTGCATTACTACGGTCTGAAAGACACCAATTTTTACACCGTCATTTTTGGCATAAGCAGGGCTTTTGGGGTCTTGCCACAGCTTGTGTGGGACAGAGTTTTGGGCCTTCCCATCGAGCGTCCCAAAAGTTTGAGCTTAAACGCACTGGAAAAGATGGTGCAAGCCAGACAATAATAGATACAATTGAGCCGTTTTTGCGCCTTTTTTATTTTTCAAATTATAAAATTCAGAGAAATTCTCCTCGATTTTTAGGGTTTTTTGGTGTATTTTAGTGCAAAAAGAGGCCAAAAAATTCTCTGATTTTTCAAAGTACTTTTCGTCGAAGGTTCTGTCTCAGTTTGTATCCATTTATGTCGACCGTTGTGTGGGGAATGTCTCACAGGTCCTCGTTTATTATGTAGACAAGGCCGCATCCGTTTCTATACAATCTCTGAACGTTGACATTATTTTCTTTACGAAAGAAAGGAGGTAACATTATTTACAATCCGCAAAAACAAACACGTAACATCACGACAGCTTGATCTCATGTTAACATCCGGCCGCCATCTTTTGTCTTTAAGAAAGCAGGTAAACATTCGTTTGAAGTCCTTCAATGACGATCTCCAGACTGCACAGATCAGACCTAAATTCACAACACCTTTCAGAATGTCTTCTCACATCCCCACTGGTCCCCAACAAGGTGAAGTTCACAAAGACAATGACGATTCGCTCACCTCTATGCAGAATACGATCCCATCATCCAAAAGATCGCCAAGTACAGTGTCAACGAGAAGGTAACTCTTCGAATGACGATCACGAAGGATCTCACATTTTCAGTTACCTCTGACTGACGTGGCATACGAAACTGCACACTACGCTCTTCTTGATACTCTTGGTAATGATCTCTCCTATCTTCATTTTCAATTTGTGAATGAGATTGTGACAAAGCGCCAGGATGTGCTGTCCTCGCTCTGCGTCATCCTGAGTGTGTCAAGCATTTGGGCCCCATCATTCCAGGAACAGTGGTTCCTCACCACAGCAGCGTCAACGTCCCCGGTACTCAGGTAACTGTCCTTCTACAACGACCAATAAGAAAATTCTGAGATATTTCCAGTACGAAGTAGACCCCGTCCGTGGAGCCTGGAACACCACCACATTGATCAGATGGCTCGACTACAACGACACTTTCCTCGCCAAGGAGTTCGGACACCCCTCTGACAACTTTGGCGCCATTTTGTCGGCCGCCCAGTACCTCAACAAAAACAGGTCAGAAATCTCGTGAAAATTCCGAGAAATTTCTGATTCATGGAATAGAAAGTACTCCGTCGGACAGAGCGAAGCTGCATCTAAAGACGAGTCTCTCACGGTTAGAGACGTGTTGAAGTACGGTATCAAGGCATACGAGATCCAGGGTCAACTCTCCATTGACAACAGTCTCAACAGGTGCACATCTCAATCTTCATGATCATCAGATGAGCGGCAGAGCCGCAGCATTATAGACGTAACATAGTGTGGCAACACTACAACGTAAAGTTGTAGGCGAAGCTGCAGTGTTTATATAATAACAATGATTATCCCTGACATTTTTAGACTGGGTATTGACCACGTCTTCTTCGTAAAATTGGCCAGTACCGCCACTGTCACCGCAATGCTCGGTGGTGACGAAGACCAGGTGAGATTTCGATGAAATTTCATGGATTCTGACGTATACAGGTCTCCGCTGCCATCTCCAACTCTATTGTAGATAACGGACCCATGCGTACATACAGACATTTCCCCAACACAGGTACCATTTCAAATTTCAAACATCAAATTTTGGCGGGAAATTTATTCTGGAAGGTGAGAGAAAATCTTGGGCTGCAGCCGACGCCGCGTCTAGAGCCGTGAACTTTGCCATGATGCACGTTAAGGGAGAGAGAGGATACCCTTCAGTTGTCTCCACAAAGGGATGGGGATACAAAGACGTCGTCCTCAAGGGTCAAGAATTCGGTCTCGAGAGGTTCGTCTCAATCTTTTGTGACATGAGATGACATTGAGGTGACATTTCCCAGGGAGCTCGGATCATACATCATGGAGAATGTACTGTTCAAGATATCTTACCCCGCTGAATTCCACGGACAAACCGCAGTGGAGATGTCCATCAAGATCCACAACCTCTTAAACAAAGAGAAGCCAGGCTGGACAGAGGATGACATCAAAGAAGTCAGATTCAACACACACGAGGTAATTTGACGTAACGTCTGCCAGATGTCAATGATGACATCTGACAGGCTGCCATGAGAATCATCGACAAGCGCGGACCCCTCACTAACTACGCTGACCGTGACCATTGCATCCAGTACATGTCAGCTGTCGGGCTTCTCTTCGGTGCGTGTCATTGACGTCAATCTGACACTGACATGTTGACAGGAAGATTGGTGGCCGAGAGCTACTCCGACGAATTCGCATACGGAAACCCATCCATTGATAAATTGAGAGAGAAGATGGTCATCGCCGAGCACAAGCCATACAGGTATTGAATCGAGTATCTACAACGAGTAATGTCTAAAATGTACAGTGTCGATTACCTCGACCCCGAGAAGAGATCTCAAGCATCGGATGTACAAGTCATTTTCAAGGACGGCTACCAGACCCCCGTATTCAAGGCAGAGTTCCCCGTTGGCCACAGGTGATCCGATCTACAATTGTCGACATGGAATGTACATTGACGTGTACAGACTTCGCAGACAAGAAGGTATCCCCCTGCTTGTCGAGAAATTCAAGGAGAACGTCGCTACCAGGTGAATGGCCTTCTTTTGAGATAATCATACACGTTGACATCCTTTGATGTACACACTGTCTACATTTCTGATACGTACAAGATACCCCCCAGCGCATGCCAAGAAGATCATCGACACCTGTCTTAACCGCGAGAAATTGATGAGCTTAGATGTTGACCAATTCATGAGAATGTGGGTGATCTGAGCACATGAATAAACGAGCGTCATTTTGATTGTCGAATATACATTTGCACAACCAGTCCAGATGCAAGAGATTTGGCGGGAAGTTGAGGCTTATCTCACAATTTTTGGACAAGAATAGTGCATTTGACTGTCGTTCTCTAAGAACTGGAATTTGTTGACAGAAGTAGTTTCTTTGGGACAACATCTACAGCATAATTAGTCGCTCATCTGTATCTCTGAAGATGAAACATGGCTTTGGCAGTCGAGTTTTTGTAGCTGTGAACACTATTTGAGGCATCTCTCGAGCTGGTGTTGAATGAAAGATTTTCATTAAAAAATGAACCCATTAATATGGAAGCTGTCCTTTTCTGAGGAAAGAATCGCGTTGTAGATGCACTCACCAAAACCAGAGAAAACACAGCAGCCCTGGGCTTACCCGGCAGTGGACAGTGTGAATAACCTCTTAGAGAAGGCGATATGGGAGGTGAGATGTCGTCACATCGATCACTCGGCTTTATCAAGCTTGATGTCTTTAAAATAGACATCTTAATCTTAGTGGAAACGGTCTGAAATGTCATCGGCTTTAGACGATGGTGGAATCAGTTCATATGATGACTTCTTCCAGCCAAATTTTCCAGCCCCATCGCCGAATGTAAAGATACGGGAGGGACAAGATTCACTGTTCGTAATACAGATAAACTTGGAAAGAAGGAACTGATTGGTCTCTCGGCGATACTTCCGAATGAGCTTCCAAATGTCTCTCAGATTACAGTATCAACATGCAGAATCGAGAAGATACCGAGTGGTGAGTTATATGAAGAGAGTGATATACTGTGCAAAGCCTGGAGAATCATCTTACGTCGTTCTCGAATGATTGATGATCTTACGATGGCAGTGCTCTGGGAGGCTCTAAGTCAGCTTCAAAATTTTTCTGTTTTAGAAATATCCGACAACAACATCAAGGAACTTCTTCCCGCAGAATGCAAGTTGAGCCTGAAGGAATTATATGTTTCAGACAACAAATTGATTGCTATTCCCGTCAAAATGCTGAGAGAAAATATGGTCGAGCTAAGGACACTTGATCTGAGCGACAACCTCATCCCCCAGGTAACAATGACATGATGTTACATACATCACCTGAATTATTTAACATAGATACCATTGGATTTCACACATAACACGCTGGAGAGATTATATTTGGCGGGAAACAACATCACTACTCTCCCCGACAGCATTACAAATCTCCCTAAGCTGAAGGTGAATTTTCGAATCTCATCAACTGAATTATATATTTTATCAAAATAGACATCTTTTGAAGACAATGCCATTACGGTCACATGACGCTCTACAGCTTTTGGATTTATCCAGAAACCAACTGACCACGATACCAAATCTGACTGGACTTGTTTCTCTCAAATCGCTCAATATCTCAGCAAACCAGATTACGAAATTGCCAGAATCACACATTCGGTGAATATTTTAATTACTTTTGAACGTATAAATGAATCCAAATTTCAAAGTGCACTATGAGATCCTAACTGTTGTAGATTGCCCAGGTTATATCATCTCAACGCTAGTGAAAATAATGGGCTCGTTGTAGAGGACCTCTCTGCTCTGATTTCTCTCAAAAAGGTAATACTTCTCCTCTCAAGTTCGGTTCTAAAGGGGATAGCTGGAGTTCAGAAGGTGCGGCTTGTCATCTGTTCACCCCTCTGTGTTCAATCTACAACGACTGAGCGTACTTCGCCTGAACGGAAATGCAATCTCTGCGCTTCCAGAACAAGTGCGTATTGGATTTTCTGTGAAATTTCAGGGGAAATTGAAATTTCTCAGGTGAAGAATCTGCAAATGTTGAGGGAATTATGTTTGCAAGAAAATAATTTGACTTCGTTACCTGAATCTTTGGGCGAGCTCACACATCTAAGACGTCTATTCCTTGAATTCAATAACCTGACGAATCTTCCGGACTCCCTGGGAAAATTAAGATATCTCACCACACTCATGTTGCATCACAACCAATTGTCATCAATCCATCCATGTGTACAGCAGATGACATCATTGTTACGGTAATATCTCGTTTGTGTCAAAAAATATAATTTGATTGATTTTCCCAGCTTCACTTGGGATATTTATACTGTCATGGATTCAACTGTGGGAGAAAGTGTACAGGTAAATTTCCATCGAGATAAAGTCGACATTGAATGACGTCATGTCGACAGGCCGATATAGAGCAGAGAATAGAGTTTTTGGACGGATTAATCTGTTTCCCTGCACTAAGATCACCATCGAGGAGTAGCAATAGCATGGAGATCCCGAGAATGGCCGAGATGCCTTCATCGCCACGGGAGACAAGAGAGAGGTTTTTTCTTAAATGATTTCACATCGCCAAAACACGTGATCATCTAAAGGATTGTTCTAAATATAAAATAGTCGAAGTCCATCCAGCGGTTCTAAATCATCCCCAGACATGAATCGCATCCTTTCAAGGTGAAATATTCTCAACTTCTAATATTGAAATATGATCAGAAGTCCCTCATCCTCCGGCGAAAAAGAAGATAGAAGAAAAACGGTGCACCTGAGCGCTTTCAGCAATTCACCACGAAGTAGCCGCAGCGACAGCTCGCCAAGTCTGCCGAGATGGGTCACCGCTTTCGATGCTCTTCTTTTCGAGTTGAATTATAGCGAGCAGAGTAAAGATACGATGAGGATGTTGCCGCTGGATCAAAAATGGAAGTTTTTGAAAGACTACAAGCCTGCCGTGGCTTCCATGATGGTGAGTTCGGTTTCCCGCTCAATTTCTGGATTTAAATTTTAAACAGGCAAGATCCGGAACCAAAAACAGACTGCTGGAGACGGTCTTGACCTCCGGAGGAAGGACGCATGTCGTCGGAAAACCTATGGATTTTTCAAGAGTTCGTACAAGACTTGGTTTATTTTTCTGACTCATTGTAGATGCTCAACACTCAATCAGTCACTAAAACAGACCTGAATGTGCTGCTGAACCATCTGACGCAGAATTTGGATGGTTTCACGATCAATTTTATAGAAGCGAGAGGGTTAACCAATTTGTTAGCATATTTAGAACATATCTCTCTTGACTTCAGGTGATTTGTCAACACTTTTTGCAAAAAAATCTAAGCAAACATAGTCCCTCTACAAATACAGCAGCATTGATTTCCGAGGGTCTGAATTGTCTGTTTGTGTTATATGAGGTATTAATTTGAGATTTGGAGCGAAACTCAATCTTCAGGTATCGCCTAGTACAGCTCTGGCCTCCACAGAGATAGTCAATGTGGCAGCTTTAAATTATGATTCTTCAGACCAGGCCCTGTCAACCAAAATATGTGAATTTTTGGAAAAGGTCTCCACTGTACCTTATGAGGTGACGGAATTAAAATTGTCAGCATTCCAGCAGAATTCACGGCGAAAAATTTGCTCGGCTGTGCCCAAGTGTTTTCATACGTGTGGAGAATCCTCAAACCGAAAGGATTTTGAACCAATGCGGCTGAAGATTCCTTGTCATAAATCCAAATTGCAATGATTTTGTTCTTGTCTGACGAGCATGTTAGCTGTTGCAAAAATCAAGTCACGTGAGTTGGGTGGGACGAAACATGGTCTTAGACGCTATATACATACACGCCAGAGAAGCAGGTGATCGAATTCCTCATGAAATTTCACTGAGATTTCAGGATTCACATCATGCGGAGGACAATACTCATTAGATCGCCTTGTGGCGTTTTTGGACACAACTATCAGCAACGAGTCCCCATTGACAGTAATATTTCCCCCATTTTTTTTGGAAATGAAAAGTTTCATCTGAAGATATCAGAATCACATCATGACGATCATAAACAATATCGTAAGCGGTGAGGTGGAATTAGAAGCTAGATACGACCTGTGCAACTCCCTCATTCACAACGGCATACAACCACTACTCAAAGTAGAAAGTCTTTATCTCCAATCACTTATCGTTTCGTAGAAAGCCAGAAAGAACGGAACAGTTAATAAGCAAGTGATTGATACTTTCGAAGACAGATACCACCAAGACGAAGAAGCTATGCGAGAGAAGTGAGTGTTTCCGAAATTTTATGTCATCAACTCATCCACTGTGGCTGAAAAATATATATCACCGGCGATGGTGTACATGGTTAAACATCTCAGATACGGAAGAGTCACGGCCTGGAAGATGAAACAGAGAGGGTCACCTCGGAAAGACGTATACCTGGATATATCCTACTATTTAAGACCGAGAGACACCCCAGTTCCAGTGTTGTTCAAACCGGACACGCTCGTATCACAGATTTTAAATGATGCAATTCAGCAATTTAACGTGAGTTTACTCCTCTGCTCGTAGTGTATTGACATCATATCTGACATTTATGCAAAATCTTATGGAGTTTCAGGAAAGAAAGCATCCTCTAATCACATGGGGATTATTTGTGCCGGGAGAGAAAAGTGGGGGGTTGTGGTTAGACCCTGACCAGACCATGGAACAAAATGGTTTGACCTCATCGATACTCGCAGAATTCAGTCTCAAAGAGATGAAGACAAAGGTAATTTCCAGGAATTTTTTTCATCTGACGTGTACAGGTGAAGTATATAGATTCAAATGAAACCAAAGAATACACCATCAAGGCGACCATGGAGGTGACCTTGAGATTTCCTTGAGATTTCGTTCATCTTTATAGGTGGCCGATTTTGTAAAAATCTTAATGGACGATTTTCAAGTGCCGAGGCCGTCCGATTCAATGGGATATGGTATTTTTATACCTCCAAATGAAGACGAGGCGAGGAATGCCAGAAGAAAGTGAGTCACATTTATCATGAACGAACTTTAGACCTTGCCGCCGGTAAAACTGAAGGAAATTGACATGTCCAGAGCGATGCTGCGATCGGCTTCTTTCCGGGCACAAGAGACCGCATATGCAGAGACATATGGAAGGATCATTGGGGAATATGGAACACTGTTGGATCAGACCAGAAGGGTCAGCCATTATGCGTCTCAAATCATTGAGAAACCAGAGGTGACGTCTACAATTCCATTTTATTCAAAAACTGAAAAATGCCAGAACCAGCTAACTTTCCGCGAAAAAACTGCTATATTGAGTGTGACGAGTAGAATGGCTACTTCAGAATATCAATTCAAGCCTGATACAACGGTAAGCATGAATAACATCGTTGTAGACATCCAAATATTTCCAGGTCGAACAAGTAAAACTCGCCGTTTTGGCCGATCAGAGAGAACACTCGAATTCAGAAGAGTGGGGGCTATCTCTAAACGAAGCCACCGGCAGCTTCATCACCAGCATCCACTGGATCAAGTTGCAAGAACAACTACCCATACGCTTTTATGCTGCAAACAGGACGGTGCTATCAGTCAGAGTCCAGCCTCTTCCAAGAAACTTTGAAATCACCTGGGTCCCTCCAGAAGGTCCATCAAAGACAGAAAAGGTAGGGGGAAATGGATCCGGAAGATCTGACATTTTTGACAGGTAGATCTTCCCATGGATATATCTGTCTCCATGGCGATCGACATGATTGCGTATATGAATTTTGGTCTGGCCCCGCCATCACTTTCTGGAGGAAAGCAGAACAAATACCAACTCAGCTGGAGGACTAAAGGCGAATCCTCAGGAGGTAACACTTTATCTTGTTCTTCCCATATTTGACGATCTAAATGTTTCAGAAATCACTTTATCACCGTATTTATCTTTAAGAGACCAGAAACTCCCCTCTTCCGTAACAAACGAGGTGATTTCCCGCCAACATTCGAATTTCAAAATGATAATGTTTCAGGTCCAACTCTTCCTTCGCGAATCCAGCCAAATAACTTCCAGAGGTAAAAATCATCCAGCTTGAAACAACACTGACACTTACAGATATGAATATTTGGGACGACAACACACAAGTAGAATACGAGGAGGACGGAAAGAACATTGTCTATGCATCTCTCAACAAATTAGTCGAGTTTGCCACATCGATTGATGATCTGAGTAAGTCATGTTGTTGGCCTCAAGTGTTGATAAAGATAGACATCGGTTTTGAAGATGTGTTTCGCATGTGCTACAGCTATTTCTGTACCCCTGATGAGCTTTTTCAAAAACTTTTCGAGCGCTACAACGTGCCATACCAAATGAACTCGGACGAGAAGAAGAGGATTAAGACGAGAGGTTTGTTCCCGCCTTTTTTCTTTTTCAATTTTCAGAAGTAATATCAAGCAATAATTGAAAAATTCCAGTGGTAGTTTTCATCAAGAAGTGGATGGCATCGCCCTTCGAAGAGCACTCCGAGGAATTATTGCACAAAGTCAGAAAATTCATTCGAGAAAATGTGGCGGATGACCATCCAGACTTGGTGAGTATTACCCTCTGTATATCCCTCTACAACGAGCCATACTTATCTTTGTAGGCGAAACTGGGTGACATCGCCAAACGCAGGAATTTTGCAATGTCATTCGTGGACAGCGCGCCAAAAGTGTTCAAAAAGAGTTCCTCTGGCGAGCGTACAGAACAGCTCAGCTTTCTCAGCATCGGACCAGAGGAATTTGCCCGCCAGCTCACTTTCCAAGCCTTTGATATCTTCTCTCGAATTACAGTGAGATAAAATCTTTCATTCGTCTACAACGCGTTAAAAGATTGTGCTGACGTCATCAGCATGCGGAAATCATCAACAGGAAGTGGGATAACCCCGGACCAAATGTTGTGACCACCATCGACCAACTTTACGCCAGAGCTGCAGACTTGGACAATCTTGTGGCGTCCTCCATCTTACTGTGTAAAAAGTTGAAAGAAAGGACGAAGCTGATGGACTTCTTCTGGCGAGTCTTCAAGGCCCTATGGAACATGCGAAATTTCCAAGACGCATTCCATTTGGCTGTGGGTCTGTGTCAAATTTCTGTACAGAGGCTTGTCTGGACGATTGAGAGGGTGAGGGTCATGAATTAGGTGTCAGGAGATGTCAAACTGACTGTTGTAGACTGGCAAAATGAACAAAGAATTTAGGCGGGAATATGGTGATCTTGGACACATCATTTTGGGAGACCGAGGTGGTGATCACGTGAAGGGAAATTACGCGAAAATTCGCACAGCGATGGAAACAAACGAAATCCCCTGCATACCATGTTTGTGCGTAAATATATCGATCTACAATGATGTAAATGCTGAAAGTCGTACAGTGTCGTGTTGGGCAAAGACTGTGATAACATCAGTCGGCAGCCAAAATTCAACGATCAGGGATTGATCGTTTGGCGGCCAGCGAGGTTAATGTACAATTGCATCGTAAATAATGTACAGAGGTGACGTTTCGTGTTTTCTCGACTTGTTCATCAAGATGACGCAATGCAGATATCAAGAGGCACCTTACTACAGAGCAGGCGATAAGAACGGACCAAACAGAGAGATTCTCGAGTTCATCCAGAATGCACCTCGTCTCTCATACAATGAAAAGCATCTCGCCTCAATAGGTAACACTTAATCCTCTAATCTTCCCGATGATTTCGGCAAAAAATGGAGGTCTGATTTTGTTTAGAGATCGAACCGAAAGGAGCAACAAGAGACCAAATCCAATGATAAATAAAGAATCAATCATCGAGGCAATAATTTATGTACAAGGGGTGTTTCTATTGGCAGGTCTGCGCTGTTAAAGCTGCAGCCACCAACTGTGCTAGCGGTGATGAATCTTCCTCCCAGCAGACCTTCTTCTTCATGTGCTCCCGTGATTCCTCGAAGCTGCCTCTTCTCTTTAAAATGGAAGTCGTCTTCATTTCTGGACTTGATGGTGCTGAGTCGCTCTGTGATTGTGGTGAAGAGGGTCTGGAGCCAAGAGGCGATGACATGGGAGAGCCCGTTACAAGGTGGCTCAGTGACATAGGATTAGCATGTCCCGCTGTGTGTGTGAATTGGAAAGTAGAGGGAGGGCTGTTTGGGCCTGACTTCTTTCTTCTCTGCTAAATAAGAGTCAGAAAATGTCTAAAAATGTATTATTCCTATCGACTCACCACCCTTCTGTTGTGCTCCTTCAGGACTTTAAGGTGTCTGGATGTCTCTTCCTCTGAGATAGGAGATCCCTTGATTACTTTGGAGTTGTTCTGCAGCTGTGCTGTAATGTTTGGCATTCCCTTCTCTTTCATAAAGGACGATAGAGCATCTGAGAAAACGAAGGGCAATGATGTCTCCTCTAACTGCTGTCTCTGCTGGGCAAAGAACTTCTCGGTGGTGCTTGTGTTGCTCATGTTGGTTGCTCCTTGATAATGAAATTCGATAATTAAAACACTAATCAACTCCGCAATCTCCGCTCATGTGACATCCAGCGCGATTCTATCAATCTGAAGATATCATATATACATCGTTTTGATAGCAAAAACGGGCAAGTTGATGATTTTTGAGTGAGGAAAAGACATGGTGCCCGTCCAACAGTTGCCATGACACACACCACACCGTGCCAGCTGCCATACGTGAAATCTCTATGCTGATTCACCACTCTCTACACCACTACATTACTCCTTGATATAGAACCCGATGAAATTCGGCGGGAAACGCGCGCGTGAAATTCCGGTAAAAAGGGGGGAAATCCGGGGTGAAAACTCGGGAGTTGTAGAGTGTTTGAGACTTGTGTACATGCAGGGCACTATCTGCTTTTCATCACAGAAAACTCGCAAGGATGTTGGCCCAATTCCAACAGCTGTCTGTTCCTGGTGTGGGAGACAACATCCTCTCGCCAGTCCTATAAATCGCATTATTGCAAAAATCGTGTTCATTTCCAAGGCTGCAGTAGGCCAGTTGAACGCTATGAATAGGATGTTTCGAATGTCTGAACACGTAACAATGAAAACATTGTCAGATGTCACAGCTTGCGTTTGAATATTTTAATTCTCCAGGAGGCTGAAGAGCGCGTGTACCGTGAGTTGATGAAGGTGAAGCTTCTCCAGACTCTCAACAATGCTGAGATGACAAAGAAATAAAGTGAAAACAAAAAGTCGTTGTAGTTCTTCCTTTTATTTCGTTTCTTGCGTGACACCAAAAAACCTTCAAAACCGAACAAAGAAACAGTTGGAGGAATTTTGCGTTGCTCCTGGAATTCCTTTGGTCTGTTCCACTTTTTCGGACTTTGCAAAGCCTCATTGTATTGAACAATTATTGCAGGATTTGGTCTGATTCCCCCAGTTCTTGGTAATGAACACGTTAATTACCGAGATTTTTAACGTGGTATGGGATACCGCAGTATTAATATCAACTCTTGTTCGTGGGGAAAGACATGGCAAGGAACAATATTTTTCTTGCAAAAGGTTTGGTTCCGTGAAAAAATGTTTCAGTTGCAGAAAATCAGGACCTCTACAACGCAACGCACGATTTTGTGGGAACATTTTTGATCAAAGAGGTAAGCGCACGCATTTCTGCTGCTGTAAATGACTTGAACAGCGGAGATATCATCACATCGTGAGATGGACGAGGATGTTACAGCGGGAGGAATTGCGCTCATCATCTTGGGTGTTCTAATCGTGATCACAGCGGTGACACTGACGCTCAAACAATTGATCAATGTTAAGAAGATACCATATTACGTCACCGCTCTCGTCTGGATCGGATGGGCTTGCTGCTTTGGTATCATTTTATTGATCCCCGTAGACGTCATTATGGTCAGCACTCTCATCACACCTTGATTTTCCGAGAGATAATCATCCAATTCTGACAAGATCAGAGTCTTTACAGAAGTTGTGGCCTCACGAACACAGCTCACACCTCCTGTGTTAGGCCCTGGGTAGTTTTGAAAGAACATCAGCTGTTGATCTTATGGCGGGTCGTCTATTGGACAGCCTACATCTTGTGCTGGACCGCCTATCCTTTCATGCAAGCTTATGTCTATGCCGGTGGTTACCGAGTCATCGATAGGGTCAGTTTGAAATTTGAATCTCGTATTTTAGCGGGAATTTGATCCAGTGCAGGTGAAGAGTGCACTGTACAAAAACATTAGATACTGGGCCATATTATTAGCGGTCGTGACACCCTTTGTGGTGTACCTGTTCATTGTGAGAGGTGTCGGAAAGTATGTCTTTTTTATCAGTCATCAAATCAACTACAACGTTGTAGTTTGACAGATTTTTCAAATATTTTAATTTATTTTTCAAAGGTCAGAATTGATTGCGGGGGCGATGGTGGCCGCGAACGCGTGGGGGTTACTACTCTTTATTCTATTTTTAGGAAACGGGATGGTGGAGATACCGAGGTCTCTGTGGCGTAAATCGAATCGAAATTTCAGGCAGAAGAGATTGCAATTCGACTTGGTGGGGCAGGTGAATATTGCTGGATTATTTAATTTAAATTTATTCTGCAAAGTTGGAGTGAGTTTTTGCTGCACAGTAATATTTATATGTGGATGTGATTTTAGTATATAATTTTATTACATTCAATTCGAAATGATCATGCATTCAGTATCTACAGTGATGTAGATCGATGACGTCATCTGACATTTGTAGAAAGCGGATATCGACGCTGCTCGCAGGCACTTGGAATCTGTTGTGGGCGAAGTTAAATATTTTGACCACCAAGTCCCGCCGGCTCACCGAATAAGACCATTTTTAGACCTCGTAATCAGCCGCTGCCCAAAGGTCTGTCTGTACATTTTAAGACCTGTCATCATGACATCGTCATGACATCATCATGACATTCTCGTCGGAATGAGAATTGAAATTTCCAGGAAATTTATGAGAGGTGCCAAGAGGTGTCATCTTTCAGGCTGGGAAGGAATGGTTACAACTCTGCGGGACTCGCAGAGCTCCACACTGAACTGAAAAAAGCGAGAGATGAAGTTGTGCGGTCCAAGAGGTGACAACTAAATTTTTTTAGCAGAATTAAATATTTTTTTACAAATTTCACGAATTACTAAAATGATATCACAATTATTGACATGACAATTAACGGTGAAATTCTGACGAAATTTCAGTATTTTTGAGATCACGATAAGGAGGCTTTTCAGACTTGAAGACGTGGAGAAGAGCAAGTACAACTCTCAAAGGTCAGTCTACAATTCCACATGTTGTTAAATACTCCATCTACAATGGTGTAGACCTAAGACATGCAATTTTCTCACACATTTCAGGGTCATCAGGTGGAGTTTTCAATCCAATGCGAAGGGGCGTCTCATTCGTTTGTGCGGACCCACTATGATGTCCATCTACAACAGAGTAGAATGGGTATACAGAGTCTATTTACAAAACATCTTCTTCAAACTATTGGCCATTATTTGTGTCTGTTTGTCTGCCGCATTACTCTGGACCGAGGTGAAATACTTTTATTAAGTGTATTAAATAATTAATATTTTACATTTAAATTTTATTTTTGGAACCTGATGACATGGCTCTCCCAGAAAAAAACTTACTTTTTTTACACAATAAAAAATTCAATTATTCCAGGTATTCTTCACGGTGCCTTCCCCTGACTTGTCCATCTTTTCGCTTCTCTTGGAGGATGAGAATCGCCCCTATGCCCTCCAGGTATTCAAAATTCGAATCCTAATTTTCCCGCCAAATTTTTTTCTCGGGTTTTGGTGATATTGCTGATGATGACGTCATCGTAGTGGGCTTGTACAGTGGCTCCGGTGAGCTATATTGTATTTTGCAGTTACTGGAGCTTGTTGAGGATTAAAATATTTAAAATCTACCGAATCATGCCGAACCAACACACGGACGCCAACTCTATATTGTGGGTCACCATGTAAGTATAATTTGTCCTCTAATAGGTTCGTCTGTTCAAATCGCAGCTCTATCAGAGCCAAAGTGCATATTTGGTTTGTGGCACACATTGCAAAGATGTACTGTTCGGTGTTCTTGTGCATCTGCAGATCGCAAAACAAATATATGGATAGTGGATTGTTCTTCTATTTGATAGAGCCAAGGACAAGATGAAGAATGTGTGCCAATCTTACATGGAAAATCAGACATTATCTCATCACGACATCTAATCGTGACGTCCTAATCACGACAGGTACTTGTGCCGCATGACGGCACCCATCGCCTACAACTATCTACTGGCTAGTCGTGTCGAGAACACTGCCTATTACGTCTTGATGGGCAGAAATCACTTCTTCGAAAATTACGAACGATTTTTCCCTATAGTTCTCGTTGTAGTGGTCATCTGCTGCGCTTTCAACCTGTACACTTGGTGTGTACACAAACTGTGCTTCAAGAGGTGATGACGTCATGACCCCAGGGAGGGGGTGACTGATGACGTGGCAGTTTCCACCAATATGCGTTCCACGAACAAGTGTCAGATGAGATTATAGAGAAGGGAAGACAGATTATGGAAGACGAGAGGGAGCTGAGGGAGAGGAGGTTCTATGGAAAGTCAAATGATTTAGAGGTACCAAATCGGGTTGAGTCAAGTGCCTCTACTTTGCAGCTCTGCAGATCCCAAAGATATGCACAAAAAGCAGCAGAGAAATGGCTCTGCGGTTTATTTAGACAAGCACAGCTTCATGCATCAAAGAGAGACACTTCACAGATTGATGAAATGTAGGCGGGCGTTTTAACACCAGGACTTTTAGAGGAGGATCAGATCCGGATCTCGATGCATGATGATGACGTCATCCCCACAGGCATTCTTAAAGAGCCCCTGCGGTTTCCCGACTTTAAACAGATCTTCCTTCCTAAAAACCACAAGAAATTCAAAGAAGAGAAGGAGGACTTGTTGCGAAATGACTCTCTATGAGATCGTCATCGCTGTACAGATAAAATGTCTCGTTCGACTTTATAATGTTACTGTAAGCTCACAGCTCATCTTGGTTTGGTCTGGGAGCGGAAGAGATCTTCTCCTGCTTCTGGTCTTCAGAGGAAGAGCCTGCTGGTCTGACGATTGTCTTTAAGGACTCATCTAACTCGGCGAAATCCAAACCTTAATGATTCGTGAATCGAAAATCAAGCGATCATGTATACATACTGGATGTGGAGGAAGCAAGACCGAATTTCTCGGCGAGAGAAGTGAGACTGTCCATCCATCCACCCTTTTGGCAGGATCTAGTTGATTTTGAGACGAATTATCATGATGATTTCAACTCACGGGCAGAGTGTGCTGCAGACCTTGCAGTACTTGCAGTACTCGCAGAATTTACAGTTAGGCTTTGAAGGAGAGGTCTCACAGGGGCAATGAACACAATGTTTGCAGTCTTTACAAAATTTGCAATATTTGCAGACGTTTAAATCGACCTAAATAAGATTAGAACCATTCGTGTTGATTGTATTTAATCATGATCTCCAATCGAATCAGTTCACTTACAGCCTGGGTTGTAGCCACAATGCATGCGAGCAGCACAATTGCAGTTAAGAATAAAGAAGAGCCCTTCATACTTGAGTCTGATAATGTGAAATGGTGTTTGTGACCAATTTCCGGCTGACATGTCAAAAAATTCAACATCTACAACACGTATGTACACGCACTTAAAGTCATTGTAAAATAGGATGTACAAGACCTGCATGCACAAACTTTGGGCAAAGTGAACCCTCCAGCATCCATTTCATTCGATAACTGAACCGTTTACCGCAAGTCAAAGACCATACCATACTGCAAGGAAAACTGAGGACCTCAGTCTATACAACGTCAGCTCAGAGTCACGATGATGAATGGCTGTTCTTTTTGCACAACAAAACAACACTCGCAAATCGCAGATTTTCGGGCTCCCGAAAGTGGTCCCACCAAGCATTATAATTACCAACAAAAATGGCGGGCATCGTCGACCAAATCAGAGGCTTTGTGTAAGATACATGAGAGGAGTTTCTCTTTCTGATTTCATTTAGATGGACGCCTCTGCGTATTCTCGGTCTGGTTTTGGGAGCCATTTGGTTGGCTCTCTTTATTGTTGCTATTGCCGTGCCAGCCAAAATCACAGCTGATGGAAATCAGCTCGATATGGACTTTGAAAACTCTCGTTACTCGGATTGTAAGCTCATTTACTCAATACCATTCAATCATCTGATATCCCCAGACGCGCCCCTCTTAAACACAGTCGAAGGATTTACCAACACAACTAGAGTTACAAATGGATCCGTTTTCCGTATTGATCTTAATAAGGATTATGATTCTGCGCTCTTCTCCTTCTACATCACTGGAAACATCTCAACTACCAACTTCCTCACTTTTAACATAACTACACCATCGTATGTCTAATCCTTTGATTCATTGCTGATTCTGTTCAGTACCATTTTCAGCGCCATGTCGAATTACTCAATATCATCCAATCAATCAAACTTCGTTTATGGACCTTTGGCTCTCTGTCGTGGATCCTACTACTTTAGTCTTCAGACACCCACGCCCTTGCCCGTCAATCTGACCATTTATCGTGATGATTCAAACGGAAATGGCGACTGCTGGTGGTATGATGAAGCCATCACCACTGCCTTGTAAGCCTTTACATCTCGTTCGAAAAAATGTAACATCTCACAGCGGATTACGCTCTGTGATCGTTGGAGTATTTGTTGGAATTGTGGCTTGCTGCTTCTTCTGCTGTGCTGTAGTCTCCTTCACAGCGGGAAGACCAAGAGTGTTACCTTCTTCCAGATATAACATGAGAGAGGATTTCGCCGTTGGTGACCGCGATCAGCCACAGCAGGTTCAATTAGATACCGATGAGTCTGATGAGTTTCCCTCAAGAGACAAAGGCAATTTCGTCTAATGCCGAATAAAAGTATCGTCATTTCTCATTCCGTCCCATCATTACTTCATTGAAACTCCTCCATGTCCAATGAAAGATCACGAAGTACACATGATATCGCGATGCAACATGAGGATACTGCATTTTAGTTGCTCCTTTAAACGATACGACAAACCGAATTGTGAAATTAGGCAGTACAATGGTGTAGACGTCCTGTTTTCACCTCTTTGTCTGAGGTGTGCGCTCCAATCGGGTGGAACGGCTCACCAGGTATGTATCATCAAACCACATGATGATCTGGTAAAGACATGACTGCAACCATCATACGACCATCATCCATGTCCAGATTGTACAGACACAAACAGAAAAATTTCGGTTCTCAAGGGTAAGGAGGCAGCGTGTTGTCTTCAAAATAAATATTAGTCTACCCCGGCCCCACGAGTCAAAGTACTTCTATGTCGCTCTACGCTTTTATTCTAACTCTATCGTGCCTCTCTTGCAGCTCATCAAACATGGCTTGAAAAACACCTGGGGTCATGACTTCGGGCATCGGCTCCTCTGCAAAAGTGCCGTGGTGGTAGGCTTGTGAGATGTTTTGGCTGAAGGACCGTGTCACTCTGTGCAATTTTTCACAAGGCCAGCAGATCGCACGGTTGTTCAACAACCTAGTCTATACAATCTTCAGTCATTGTGGAAATGATCAAGCGATGATGCACAATGGATGCCACAACAAACTGTTGATGGTTTTATATTCTATAGCTTCTTGTGAAGCTGCACCAAAGGTGTATTCTGTGGCTTTACGTCTTGTTGATTTCTTCAAACATAAAGTGTACAGTGATACGAATTACATTATATTTGGTGATTATAGAATAAAGTATATATACTTCGTCTTGTTTGCTTTACAAAATGGAATGAGTTACAAATATTGTAAAATATATACCGGATCACAATTGGGTGAAAACCATCGTCCTTTCACCAGCTATTATACAATCAGTCTCGTTGTAGATCGACATTTTACGTGTCGACGTGTACAGACCTTGGCGCCGTTGTACGTAATCCCCTCCTCGATTACGGAATATTTCTGTGTCTCGCCAGTCATCGAATAGCCGGCACATCTCCTGTCGTCTTGGCTTTTCGGTGTCCTTTCTCGCTGTACAATATCAGACCATGAAATTTCGGCGAAATTTCGCGAAGAGATGATGACGTACGGAGGGTAGTGATTTGGTGGGGGTCGTGGGGGTTATGTCTGTCTTGAATGATATCTTATGTGCTTTTACGGGTGTAGATACAGGTGTCAGGACTGAACGGGTCAATTTCAATGCTGAGATTTTCCAAAAATGTGAAAAATTTTTGTGATTTTTTAGAAAAGTGGAAAAAAATATAAAATTACCTTCTTCAAAAAGTTTTAATTTTTTAGGTGGAGATTCACCATTATCGTAAACACATTCTAAATTCGACTCTTTACACCTGACGCAAGGCCTCTCTACAACGCGTCAGTCACGTGATGCCGATTCGCTGATTCTCTGGTGCATCTCCAACGGTGTTTGTACTGACCTCTGTCACATTTGTGATGTTTGCTGCGACAGTGCCGACAGGCTGCTCTTGATCTTATGTACATTTGTTTCGACCCCTTTGTACCTGAGATATCTCAACACCATGTCAGTCATTCCACATGACATCATGTCAGTCATTCCACATGACATCATGACAAATTAAACATTCGAAAAATCGAATTAAATACAAAGTGAACCCACGTGTTTCTGAATCATCACTTCTCTCATCTTCAGACAAGACTAAAGGTTCGGGGACAGGTGGTGGCGGCCTGAAATAATATATTCGCTGACTGTTACTCGCTGAGGTCGTTGTAGATGCGGGGGGTGGGGTGAGTGGGACTAGAATGTCAGAAAAAATATTTCTTGGGAATATACTATTACCTGTATTTGGAAGTTTGACAGAGTCTGCGTGTGGGCCAGGAGGCATCTACAATCGTGAATATTTAAAATAAAATCACCTCTGTGGACATATGTTTGTATGGGTCGTGGGGAAGTGGCATGAGACCAGGATGGAACATCTGCCATCCATACTAGAAGCATTAGTATCTCATCTTTGATAGTTCAATCCTTTAGTAAAAAATTGGTCGGTTTATTGCCATCAGGCATTACGTTTAGAGGGTACGCTAATGAGCGTATGTCATCTTGTACAACAACGATCCTCAGCAAAATTCACTCACCATAGGAGGGGGTGGATGAGTCTTTGAATCTACTGGACTGAAATTTGAATTGTATGGAGGGGGAGGGTAATACATTGGAGGAGGAACAGGTGGATATCCATACGGAGATTGTCCATAATAATAGTATGGCATGCCGCCCCAAGAGTGCTGCGGTGGCTGCAGGTAAGAATATGGATAGGCATATGGAGGTAGAGGTGGTTGATCGATCTTTGGATTGACGAGATCAGCTGGCGAAGGAAACATGGGAGCTCCGTGTAACTCAGCCAAAGAAGGTAATTTGATCTTTCCATTTGATTCCAAGGATTCCGTGATAGAGGGCAGAGGTACAACTCCTTCCTTCTTTTCGTCTTCACCGTAGTCAATAAGAGTGACAATGTTTCATAGATCCTGATCATCTCCGAGGATTTGACAACTTAAAGTTCAAAGACATCTCACCTCTGGGCGCCTGAATATCCAGTAACGACATGGTATTAGTATTCTATATCTATAAACACGTATGTGTGTCTTCCTTCTGTCTCCAAAACAAGAGTAAAAGCACACAAGCACTCGTCTGCAGAGGATCAACATCTTCTTCTCTCTCTCTTTCCAGACATGTTCTCGGAGGTGCTCACAGTCACTCTGATTCACCCCCGCTACCTCTAAATCCACGAAATATAGACGTGCCTACCTGCTGTGGTGTCTCCTTGGTCGTAAAATTTGTCTGTTCTCCGGAGAGGTTTGATGGAGATACAACAGCAGGTTTTGGGTGCAGTCAGGCCCGACGAAACCTCAACAGTCGCAGGCCTCCGGACATCCTTTTTGAGAGGTATTTAGAGGCCGGAGGAGGCGTTGAGCTTGTTTTAGAGGAGAGGGAGGCGGTTACTTGCCACAGCACGTGTTTTCTGTCATTTCTTCGGTGAGCGTATTGGTGTCACCATGACAACCCGGATTCTGCTATTCATGCGGAAATCTGAAGATCTATTTTTGCCATCATTATTATGACTAGCAATTTCATTCATTGTAGAGGGGGTTATCCCCTACTGGAGAGAGTCTTAATCTTTCTGACTCCCCGAGAATTGACATAGAATACGTAAGTTTGGACAGGTGTCAATCAGTCGCGTAATTTTGGATGATGCTTCTTTTAAATGGGTGCTTGTTGACAATTGTCTCCGTTTTTGCGCCAGCACATATCTTCTCATTCTATTGGCCAGCCCAGCATCTGCACTGTTGTAGCCTCCCTCATTGATATCCTATGGCGATATATCACCAAGAATGAATATCGGAACTGTCAATGCAGTTGATTCTTCACGGAACAGAACGGTTTTATGTGCCAACCGGACAGGCAGTGCAGCCGCGTCAGAAGCTTCAGTGTAGCCGACATCCGCAGTGTCCATCTATTCATCACCAGAAGCTGGAAGGTTACTCGTTGCTTCTTCGGGAATGTCAATTCTTCCCGATTTTGGTACGGATTCAGACGAACCACACCATACACACACAACTACTACTCTTTATTCTCTTTAGCCTTCTTTTCTTTCTTCGGTGGCGGCAGCGGTTTCGGTAAGTCGTCCTCTTTTCCTCCCTCTCTCAGCGTCTCAAGCAGTTTCATTCCGTAGTACCACATCCCTGGTGTCTTCAGGCCATGCAGCAGTATAGTGTTTTCGTTATGGTCGGCTGGCTGGCCGTCCCAATCTGTTGAACCAAACTGGCTGAAGAGTCGGTTACTGACCCAATTGACCTGAATATTTGAATTTTGAATGCAAGTCTCAAATGTCACTGAGATTTCGATGAGATTTCACCTTCTTTCCGGTGGACTGTTCAAAATGGGTCATCCATACCCCAGTCTGTACATCTTCTGTCCAATCCCAAAGATGCTTTGAGACCCACGGCTCTGTTGACACCCATGTCACGAGGTCTGATGACAGCATGTAACCCCTCCCCTGCATGTAGGGGTTGTTCTGCCAAACTGTACACGTCAGGTGACGCATTACAATATTCTCGCAGTTTTAGTAAAATTCAATAAATTCCTCTGAAAATGAGAGGGTCGAATGAATGAATTTAGACATTATATTTTCAAAACACACTGATGTCCTTGTACATGCTAGCTCGTTTTTCACAAGCTCTATAACTAATCTACAATACCAGTATATAGGTAAATAACGTGGTGCATTTTGTGGGCAGGGGAAAAGCTTTTAGACATGACGAATATTCATGTCGTCTTTTGGAGCGAGGCTACAATTTGAATTGATGACATGTACATACCTAAGCGGAGTCCGGCGTAGGTAAGTTCTGCTGGAAGAGTTGACACCCATTCGATCAGGTGGGGCATATGGACAAATGTATCATCATCTAATTTCATGGTGAATTTGTATTTTATGTTGTGTGCGTTGCTAAATCGGTTGGCTTCTTGAAAGAATTCAGGTGTCTTGCCCATGTTCATGTTCTCCTGATCATGATTAAGCATGGATATACATGAAATAAAATGATAACCTTCATCTTCAAGATCATGAGATCTTTGTGATATTCATGCTCGTGAGCGAGCCCAACATCGTCATCGTTTTCTGATTCTCCCAAGACAAAGAAGAAGTCTACCTCTGGATAACTCTTTGTCAACATTGTGCTTCTGATTAAGGATCTGAAGTAACGTATCAAAATGAGGATTGAGTATTCAAGATATCGTACCGACGAGCCCAGCTTCCTGAGGTACTGAATATGCCAATCAGTAACAGCTTTTCTCTCACATTCGAGACTGGTAATACTCCCTGCTGATGTCAGATCACTCAATAAATGAATGATCCTTGCCTCTGTGCTTGTTGTTGTTTTCTTGATGTTACATTCTGTCGCTCTCTGAAAATGGTAAAAGATCGGAAGATGATCAGATGCATTACCTGTTTATAAAAGAGATCAATCAGAGTGAAACCAAGGAATAAAGCGAAAATAAAGGTCCTCCACCTTCCATTCATGCTTCTTCCAAGCTCCTGCGAAAAGTTGACGGCAAATGCGTCGGTGCATTTCGCATCCGATGCGAATCGCACGGTTCAGTCTTGCACAGATTTTTGCGAATAAAGTCGAGTTTTCTCTTGTTTTCAGGGGAAACTGTCACAACCAAAGAGCAATCCCCTCTCAGAACCACAGCAACACACACAACTCAAACGCACGCTAACAATGAACTCTAACCTCGCCGCCACTTCTGGATCTTCCCTTTTGGACAGAAACCACGATGGACGTGTCGATCTGAAGGACCTGACCGGACGCCCAGCCGTCAACCAACAAGGTCTTGCTGGAGATGAGCTCCTCACTAACAGAGGACTACAGTCAGGCATGTTGGCCAATCAACAAGGTGCTCGTCACAACCCTCTGGACAGAAACCACGACGGAAAGGTCGACCTCAAGGACCTCACCGGACGTCCAGGCATTAACCAGCAGGGACTCGCCACCGGCGCACACCACAACCCTCTGGACAGAAACTTTGATGGACGTGTCGATATGAAGGACCTCTCCGGACGCCCAGGCATGATGAACCAGTCTGTCATGAACCAAGGACTTCCTCTCGAGTCAGGTCTTCTCGCCGGACAGACAACTTACGTGCAGAGCACAAAGAGAGCTTCTCTTGTCCGTGCAGAACCCACTGTCATGGAGACCATCCAGAAAGATGTCGTCATCCACGAGAGAATCCATCCCGTACAGAAGGAGGAGATCCAGCCCGTCATTTACAGAGGTGATTTACTTTCTTTATCATCTTTTGTCCGCTTCTTTAGAGTTTCGGATCAGCCAAAGATGTACACAGCAAATTTATGATGAAACTATACCTTTACTGAATAAAATGCAGAGAGAGAACAACTCGATGTCAAGCAAGTCACCCAGATGATGCACGAGACACAAATCCAACCCACCATCATCCAACAGAGAGAGCTTCCCGCCCAGAGACGCGAGGCCATCGTCGAGAGAGGCGCAGCCATCACCGAGAATTACATCGCCCCCTCCAGAGAAGTCGACGCTACCCTCCGCACCCAGGTCGTCCACGCACCCATCGTGAATGAGATCATCAAGAAGACCGTCATTGAGGAGATCCAACCCGTTTTAGAGAGAGACATCATCCAGAGCACCGTCATCCAAAACAGACAGCCCATCTAACATCATCCAGAGCACCGTCATCCAAAACACTCAACCCATCTACGAGAAGATCGTCGAGGCTCCCCTTGTCACCCGCGAGACCGTCATCCTCCAGCAAGACAGAGGAATCGTCGGAGGTTCTTTGGAGGCTCTCGCCGCCCAAGGATTCAACCTCGGTGAGGCCGGAAAGAGACTCTCCCAGACATACACAACCGCCCGGATTCAACATTGGAGAGTCTGGAAGAAGGTTGTCCCAGACCTACACCACAACCCCTTTGGCCGGTCAGACACTCGTCTCTGCTCCTCTCGCCACAGAGACATTACTGCTCAACCAGACTTCATATGTCAACACCAGCGGCAACAGAAGATCCCTTGCTGAGGCACTCCCCGCCTCTTACACCTACTTGGCTGGACAAGACTTGAAGCTTGCCGAGCAGGCTGCCATGAACAACAACTCTGTCCTCCCTGCCAAGTCTGTTCTGTAAAAGAAACAATAAATCCAGCAGTTTTCGAGGTCTATAATGAGAATCATGAAGATATTCTGTCAGAATCATGGATGTCAGAAATCAGGATTACGACAACCTGTCAGAATTGTGAAGGATGTCAGAATTTTATAAGAGGAATGTGGTGGTGTCCATGGAACAAGAAATTTCTTGGATCTTTCTTCCCGCCCATTTTTCACTCAGTACTTGTGTTGGTGTCGAAATGATCTTCCTCAATTGTGGTCCTAGAGCTCCATGCTAAGACATGTCAATTTGATTGATGTCATGATGTCTTACCTGACCGAAACCCCACATGTACACATCACCTTCATCTACAACAGTTGTCAGTGAAAATACTTCAAAGTGGTTTATGATGAATTCTTCTCGAATTTTATTATTCCAAGAATATGAAATAGACAGTGACATACTGGTTAGTACAGCAAGATGATCAACACCCGCCACAGCCTTCTTAACAGTAATATTATCAAAGAAGGAGAGTCTTTTCGGCATCAACAAATCCGAGGCTTCTCCCAGAGCCTTCCCGTCTGCTGCGGAGCCTGAAAGCCAGACGCCACCGTCTGCTGTGACGAACAGTACGTGCCCCTTTATATGTTAATTATGCTATTGGTCATCTACAACGAACCGATCCACATTCGGCCTGAAGAACTTTTTCTCCGAAAACTTCTCTTGCGATTCGGTGCGGTCTACAACTCGCCGATTTTTCATTTGTTGCACATTGGGAATGTCTATTTGACCCCCAAAGCCACACACCACCATCAATGTCGACACCGGCAGTGTGACCCCAGCCGCTGGATAGCCTCACCACCTCTCTGTCGACATTTTCCAAGTGTTTGGGCGAGTGTATATCAGATGATGCCGCTGAGCCGAGTTGTCCATGATCGTTTCTTCCAAATGAAAAAACTCCTGAGTTCTTCACAGAAATTGTCGAGAAATCTTCACCACAGCTCATCGTTAAGATCTTCCCAGAACTAAAGTCATCAGAACATTTCTTGTTTCTGGCACTCTTTACGTTGGTAGTCGAACTCGTCTTGGCTTCTCGATTTGGCTCTTGTGTCCAAGTCCGAGCTCTCCTATTGAAATGGTCAATAATTAACATCGATTTGAGAATTACCAGAGGCATTTCTTCCCCATGCAAATAATTGATGAGCTCCACTTTCCTCTGATTAATTGATCAGAAGCATGATAAGACAAAGACTCACCGATACTACAGAGAGTGTGATGTGATCCGCAAGAGAACTCTACTCGATCATATTTCTCGAGCCCTTCGGTTCTCAGTAAGGTAGGAACAACTACATCATTATTGTTCACTCCCGTTTGTCCATATTCTGATCTTCCCCAAGTCCAGATCCTTCCCTCTCCATCCTGTACAAAAGTGTGATTTGGTCCACTCCACAATTTCTTGACACCAGAACTGAAATGCAAAAAATCTCCTCTTGATTCCACGACATGATTACTGAGACCAAGTTGTCCGCTATCTCCTCTTCCCCATATGAAGGCTTCGCGTGTTTGTGTATGATTTGCTCTGAATTGAAGAGATTGTGTTTGATGACGAGCGAGATTTGTTCTTAAGATCGATTTGCTAAGAGATAACGGTTTCATCTCTGTTGATCTGGCGATAAACGGAAAGAGATCAGGTCACGTGATCTATCAATTACAACCCGCCATCTTTGATCATGGACATGGTGCCCCAGTCTTAAGAAGACAGCATTTCCACTGAAGACAAACACAAGTGGCAGTGGAGGCTACAAAGACCGCCTTCAACGACAAGGATTTAGTACGAATTTGTGATCGCAGGATAATGACGAATGGTGCACGCGTGTGCGATTTGTACAGCCAATATCACAGACAGAATAAGTCGAGATTTTTCTTATAGACAGACAATATAGAGCTTTTTAATGAATATCCTCAATCTAAAAATCCACATCTTCATCTTCCTGTATCAGTGAGAACTGCAGAACATATAATCAGTGAGATGAGATCACCTCTTCGCCTTGGTTTCCAGTCCTCACATCTTCGTCTTCTCCATATTGTATCGCGTTGTCTATTTGTTGCAATAACTAGTGTCATCAACATCACATCATCATAACAAATCATTAAATCCAGATTGGAAATTTCACAACTTTATGGTGAAAAGTAAATATATTTTGTATATACATTATAGAGGATATTGCATGCAATTGCATTCAATATGTTTAAAAATTGAAGAAAATGAAGACAAACTTCGGCTAGTTGTAGACAGCCAAAGTTGAACGTCTACAATGCTGAGAAGATCACCTGATTGATGGACTCTTCACTTGTCGGATCTAAAGGAACAAAGTTGATCATGCTGTAGTCTTCCATCATGCTGCCGATGGCGGCGTTTAGTTTTGCAAACCGTGGATGTGTTTCAGCGTTAAGGTTTGCAATGATAGAGGACATTTCCGGATACAAGAATTCGTCTAAACGCTCGTTGGCAGCATCGACGAGCTGTTTAAGTTATTTATTTTCAATTTATATTTTTATAGTTCTGCAAATTTTTCAAAATGACGGAACGCGCTGCAGCACGTGCCAGAAGTTGAAAAATAATAATAAATAATTCGATTTGCTGTTTCTAATAAAATAATTGCCAAAATGGGGTACCTCTTCGTCCTCGTAGTCCTTGAATTCCAGCTCCTGTCTCATTTGTTTCGCGATGAGATCCATTTTTGTCATGACGTTGATGTGTGGCAGTTCTAAACGGACCATTGAAGATAATGAAGAGAGTGATCCCGACACAAATTTACTGGGCTCGATCACGAATTGAGAGTCCAAGAGGTACACTCCACAGACTCTATAACCTATCGCATTTTTCAACTCTTTCTCGGGATGATGATCAAATGTATAATTTACCTAAATTTTGAATGGCATCCACTAATCTCTTCATTATGTCCAAATGTGAATATAGTTCAATCTGACCAGGACAATCGATCAATAAGTAATCGTCTTCATAATCTCCCAATTCATCCTCTAACCAACCCATGTTCTGAAGTAAAAATTCGATGGCATACACCAGCCCTCCATTTGGTCCATAATTCAGCTCATCCATCACCTTCAAACATTACATTTACGTCATCGTGATCAAAATCATCTGCACCTCTTCAACAGATATGAGCTCTCTGATATCTATAGACACCGGATATTTGAATTCTTCAGCGGCTGGATCGAGATTGATGCAATGAACGGACCTCTTTATGTTTTCACAATGTTGACGTATCGTGTTGCAGAAGGTGGACTTTCCCGCACCAGCAGGTCCCATGATCAGCTGCGCATACTTCATTGTTTTGATTCTGTTTCATCATCCCAAAAACAATCCTGATCATAGAATCGCGAAATTCAGGTATGCGAATTATCAAAATTGCTGAGGCCCAAGATCTGCAAAATGAAGAAGGCTCGATACCTTGCCGCATCAACCTGCCGTGAGCTTGCATGCTCTGGGCAAACCAAGAGAAGTCGATTATAGCCAACTTCTTGTCCTCTTAATTCAAGATGCCCATCAAGACGGTTGGCGCACTTGTACAAGACAGATGATTTGTTGAGAAATTATAATTTACATTCTTTTTATATCAGAAGAAATCAGTCACTGTCATGACACATCCTTCTTCTTTGGTGGTGAGAGAAGGAATCCAGACTCCACATCAATCACATGATGGTACGACATTCTTTCAAAGTATTTGTAGGCTCCACCAGGACCATATCCTATCGCAGGATTGAAAGCATATGGCCTCTCTGGGTTGTCCCCAAAGTTGAACTCGAGGGTGCACTTGCCATCTGCACCAACACAGGGAAAATAGACGTGCTCTTGTCCGCTGTGTGCCGGACCGAGGTCACGTCCGTTGAGCGTGAAGAATACTGTCTGTGTCAACGGTCGGAGCCCAACACCCACAGTATCCCCCCTTCCCCATCGTGATGCATATGACTTTCCGCCATAACCATCGTTGATGAACTTGTGGCCGTCATCCTGAAGACTTGAGTTATTTGGCAGAAACAGAATGAATCACGCACTGAGTGATATCCAATAGAGTTTTTGTTCCAGCCAGGTAATCTATAGGCAGGATATGGCTTCGTGGCAAGTCCAACACCCACCACTGTATCATGCGACTTTTCGACGATTTTCACCTCGAAATAAAACATCTGGTCCGCTGTGCTATGTCAGGATATTCTGAAATATAGATTTCGCAAGACGAGAGTTATACCTGGTGTCTTGGCGACTTGACCATGGGATGGCCGGAAAAACGGATAATTAGTTTGCATCATTGCATCTTGCTTTGTCTTGAAATAAATCTTCTTTCCTTCCACCACTGTGTCCCTATAGACAAAATAAATGGATGTATTTGATATATGATATGATTTCCAAGAAACCAATGATCACCTCTGTACACGCCATTCACCAAACTCAGCACAAAAAGTCCAAGCAGAAGCACCTTCACAGCCCATTATATACTGCACGTGGTCGGTTGGGGGAAGTATATCTTGTGGAGGGAACTGCGCAGTGAAGAGGTTTGAAGCACGGAAAGCCTCGTGCGGAGCTTCGTGGTAGACGCCATGGAAAAAACTTTTCGGGTCACAGGCAGGGTTCATCGCCCCTATACTCTTTAGAATCAGCGGTATGAGGTAACAAAGCACCTGCTGTATAAATTTCTACGTTTCTTGGTGTTGCAATTGAATCGGGGTTAGCTGGCTCATAATTTCGCTGAGGTGATCTCGACATGCAATGGACAAAGATCAATACAATCACGACGATCACGACGATGGAACCCATAACTGCCCCAATTACGAGTCCACAAGCTGCCGTCGTCAGTCATCACATTGAGGAAAATTTCGCTTACTCCCGTCACACGATCCATCACCATCATCATAATAGCCACCGCTACTGCCACCATAGCCACTACTGCTGCCGCCATAGCCACCTCCACCGTAGCCACCTCCACCACCACCTCCACCTCCTTTGGCCAGACAAGCCGAGATGAATAGGAGGATCAGGCACACTGTAACTTGTGTTGATCTCATGTTGTTGTTGTGTAAAGTGGTGAATCAAATGAAGAAACACCATTATCGAGAAACCGCGAACTTTCAAACATAAAATTACGGTTTATAATGATAATAGAAATTTCGCGACAAGTCGATGATAACGTTTCAAAGGCGTCCTCAACCTTCTTTGAAATGTTTGTCATTTTTCGAAAAACCATGACAAAACGAGGGTGACAAAGAACTCAATGTACACCTCATGACTGTAACTGTAGATTTGACCGAAATTACAGGTAGAAGGTTACGCCTCTCATTTGATGACAAGAAGTCTCGCAAACGAATTTCGCTTCAGACGTCCTGTAGAAACACTTCTTGGAGCGAATTGAACGACACTTTACTCGGGGTGAATTTCGTCTTCCTCATCTCTCCAAACAAGAGAGGGTTGGTCCCCACTGGAATCTTGCCATTCTGCTGGTATATCACTCATTAGAGAGGGCAATGTCTCATTAAGCCATTGTCCCTCATGATCATCATGATCATCGTCGGAGTAATCGGAAAATTCTTGAGCATCATGGAGCTGCTGTCCGAGATCCTCAAGCCAAGACCCGTTCAAAAAGGTACGAGTTGGTGGCTCTACAACGAGTCAGACCTGGTCCAATAATATTCGTCTCACCCTCTGGAACTTTATCGGGGTCTTTAAAATCCCTCACGTACGTCTGTACATCGAAACAAAACGGTTTCCCGCCAAAATTGAGAGTGACGATCTCCCCCTCACTGTGGAGGCCGATAGTCCAGTACAAATCCAATGGTGAGTTCCACAAGGTTGAAATTCCGAGGAGGCGTAGGGGTACTTTATCAAATGCCACACCTAAATAGAATTGGCTGACCTTTACAATCTGGTGGACTTACCCAACATTTCCCCGTTTTTGGTATACAGAATCTGGTGAGACCTGTAATTGACGAGACATCCTGGTATGATATCAACACTCATCGTAAATGTCCCTTCGATGATCTACAACGCGAAATGATAAAGAAGCCACCCTGAAGAGAATGGATTAAATATCCAAGAACATTATCAAATGTTAAGTTAACTCTTGACCCCGGGTTTGCGTCACTAGCCGTTATTCACGGTAGCTTACCGTGGATCCCGAAATTTCTTCGTGCAATGAGACGCAAATCCGGGTAAGGGTTAATGATTTTCTTTGCAGTGGGATATAACACATCACAATATAACAAAAAATCCATTTTTATCTCAAGAATAAATGATACGGATAGAGATATCTCACCTATGACATCATTCGATCCATATTTAGGACCCCATGCCTTCCCCCACCCCGAGTAGTTGTAGACGCGACCGTCATCACCATGGTAACCGTATGAACTGTCATCTTGATTATTTTATGCTTCAGATGTACACTGTCAACTATGTCTCAAAGATTGTCAAAAATGATTACTTTGACCTCCACCCAGGCTCCGCGTTTCTGTAATTAAGAGGAGCCAAGCCAAACCCCATGAATCCTTGAATACCTTGATTTATAACGGTCATCTGTACATTTTGAGACCTTGTGTTGTAGAGGGAGATACCTCTGCATAAGCAACAAAAGGGGAGTCGGTGAGAGGGAGTGGAGATATTGGATCAGTACTTTGTGCCACCTATATACATTATGTCAGTTGTAGATCGCCATATTATATTATTATTAACTGCAGAATTTTAATACCATTTTGATTGTACAAAACAACCGCAGTGAACATTCCGGTACATAATGCACCAGCAGAAAGAGACCATGAGAAACAAAATGAATTGTAAACAGACCCCAACAGAAGAGGAATCGACACCATTGGTATCCCATCCTCGATAATACATCGTCACCCCATCTTCGATATCGATCAATCTGTCACCAGGTCCTCTAATGGGAGAGACGTCTTCATTTAAAGCGTGATTAGAGAGGGGAGTTCGTGGTGTTGTTGGAGTCGTTAAGTGTGTTTCGATCATATTCTCTGTGTTGGTGCGCTGATGATTGATCTTAGGATGAGACAATCACTCTGAGAGGATCACCTCTGAAAATGGAGATTGAGTGGTGAGCCTGATGGAGCTCATTTTCTTCTGAACAGCTCTTAATTGTCGATATCTCTTCTGCCAAGATTGATCTTCGCTATCCTCGACCAAGAATTCTCGTTGGCATTTCTCTTTCCACTAAACATGATATCAATTGGAGATGGACGTTTTGTTTCAATCACATCCAGCATCTGACGAATATTTCAACTCACAATTGTCCACTCATTAGCTATCTCCCTCCATTCTCTACAAACCAAGCAGACACTGGCCAGCTCAGAAGTCTTTAAGAAGGTGAAAACGTGCACCATTATTTCTGATGGAAGCCAGCTCCTCACATCCATGATTGCGGCGTGATTTTGCCCAAAGTTTTGAGATCGAAAGGTTGCGAAGAACCAAAATTCAAGTTTAAATTATACAAATTTTATCAAATGATTCTTGTTGTTGAAGGGTCCCGAAGAACACTGTCATTGTCTTCTGAAAAGTTTGGATCTGTGGCCGTTCTCGAGGGCATTAGCTGCCCTTGTCCAACCGCATCATGGATGTCCATGGTGAAACTGTCTCGGTCAAGCGAGTCCTGGCTGCTCACATGTATCGGTGCCATCTGAGTCTTGTCATTCCACGAAGGTGGTGTCACGTGACACTCACACTGTGCAGTAAGGCCTTGTCGTCGACAGTGACAGGAGTGGCAGGTGGGTTTACAGGCACGGCTCTGTACACCAATGGATCACTCCTTCTATGGGTGGGGTATCTTCCATGCACGATGCTGTAAACCCTCAAAAGAGGTTAAGACAAACGACTCACTCTGACAGGTTACGCCGTGGGTGCAGTGATTTCTGTTGTTTGGCAATTTCTTTTTGCTTTTTGGCTAATAATTTTTTTTTATATTTGATATCTCTTCGTTCCTCATCTTCAGGTTGCAAAACGAATTGGTACGTCATAGCCGCAAAAAATCCTCCAGCCAGAGGACCCTGCCCCCATCAGCACGAATATTTGTGCCCTCTATAAGACTCACCACCCAGTAGATCCAGTGATTATTCCATTGGCTGAATACGATTGCGGGGCCCAAAGACCTCGCGGGGTTCATTCCAGGCCCAGTAAAACTCTGTCCAAAAGTGTGAGAAACAAGCACGGCGAGTCCGATGGCGAGACCAGCCAACTTTCCCATCCCAGTGGAGCCTGATGGAGCTCAGTGCGTAAAGCGGATGGAGACTTGTAGACTTGTACAGAGATTTGGAGGAAAATCCGGAGGAATTTCGTATGAGATATAAAAATGACGTACTGTTTCGGAGCTGGACTGTTCCAAAGACGGTGAAGATGAGCATGTAAGTGATGATGAGCTCTAAAAATACACCTTGTACAACAGATATACCCAGACCTAATTGGGTGGCTCCACCGGATACCGCCTCCCAACCTGAAGATCTGCATGAGATCTCGATGAATTTCGTCCACTTACTTTCGCGGGGTGTCACAGCCCGTATGAGCCCTGACGCTGCGATTGCACCGGCACATTGGCTGATGATGTAGCCGATACCTCTAACGATGTCAATGTTCCCCGTTGTTAAAAAAGCGGCGGTGATGGCTGGGTTCAGATGACCTGTAAAGTCAGTATGAGTATGCCAGTTAATGTCATCACCTCCGGACACGTTGGCAGTTGCGTACACCATGCAAGCAACAGCAAATCCAAAAGACAAGGCGACACATGTATTCGTTGAAGCCGCCTGCAGCGCGTCCTTTGCGGACAGCGCCACCACAGTCCCTGGTTGTATAAGTGAAATGATTTACAAGCTTATTCATTACCTGTGCCAACATAGACGATCAATAGTGTGCCTATAAATTCAGCGATGTACTGTCTTATAGCAGTGATGGTAAAGGCACTTTCAAATTTTTGTTTCGTAAATGAGCCTTTGAACCTGCCCCATTTCGATTTGAATTCTGAAAAGTGGTGCTGATGTTCTAAAATGGAAACCGTGATAGAGTGTGACTCCATTGTGGTGTGTTTCTTGGGTTATAGTGGTTCTATAGTACCAATCAAAATACAGCTTTTACCCCAATCTCGAAGAAATTTCAAAATTGACGGATAATTTCGGAACAGTGACACATTCTAAGGCGTGTACAACCGAGCGACCCGTGTCCACATCTTTTGATAAACCGGGAGAAATAAACTCGTTGAACTGATGTTGTTTTTGTACGAACAACAAGACGTGTTCTCCCGCAAAGGGCCGTGCATGCATGAAATTGCTGGATATTTGGAAACATGTGGACCACAGACTGAGGAAGATACGCAAACACACATATTCATAAATCATTAAGAATCATATCAGGCCCTTTTAAAGGAACATTTGGTAATTGAGTTGATGTTTGTTTTGATTTTCCTGATGTCTTTATAATTTATTCTTTATTATGGCCAGTAGGAGATTCTTTCATGTGATTTTGAGTGCCAAATTGAGATTTTTGGTCATGTGAGGGTGCGGCGAGGTGTACCATGTGGAGTTTTTTCTGGCATAATGAGGTCAAATTCAGCATCGATGCTGAATTTGAGACTGACACGTGTGATTTGGAGATGAGGATATGTGCACTTGTATTGTAGATATATATACCTTCTATGAAAGCCTTTCATACATAACACCCAACATCGAATCATCTCTTTGGTCAATCCTTCAGTTCGTGTCCTGTGGCTTTCAAGGCGTTCTCATCTCTGTATATGCCCTCTGAATCGAATGCGAATTTGAAAAACATTTCACCCACGAAGTATCCCCGCCACACCACCTGATTTGAATTTTAAATGGAAGAATGGATGATACAACACTCACCAACGACGGTAGGGTTGATGGTTTCTTTAGTGAGAGCATGAGCCCCAAGAGGGAGCCCACACTTGTCAGGGCTCATGCTCTCATTTAGCGCTTGGAACCTCTCATTCCAGTCCATTTCAAAGTGAAATCCATGATTTCCAGACGAGAGTGCTACCGCTTCGTCCTTACGCGTAACAATTAGCAGACCCTGAACATTCGCTTTCCTTACTCTCGTAGACATCGTCTTCATCATTTTCGAACAGATCAGTGGCCATTCATAAAAGTTTGGAATTCCCAATCAACCAAGATCCACTTGACTTAAATGAGTTGAATCTCCCTGATCTTATTCGATAGTCTGTGTAAAATCTATCAGTAGCCGAACAGAAAAACACACAATCTTCATCGAAGTAAAATCACGCTGATGCTGCAGTATGCAGACGAAACGCGTTTCATCGACTACAATTGCCCATGACGATCAGCGTTGTCTTGTTCGGAAATCGTGAGAAAAAGATGACGAATCTTCGTTCCGATATC
>MZNV01001939.1:0-14261 GCA_002081555.1 Protostelium mycophagum | reverse complement strand
GTATATGTCTATAAAGACTTGTTTGTTTCTTGAAAGAAGTTGATCATGTGCAGGTCTGAGATTGATCACCCATTGAGATCTTGAAAATTATTTTGATAAACAGTTATTTTCTTATTAAGATTATTTAGAATGAGATCAATTGCGTGATGATGATTATTAATCTACAATTATTCAAGAAAATCATTATATTCATATGACAAGGTATTCTGTAAATTTCTATGAATTTTCACCTTGGTTTTTGGGGTTTAGGCCTGGCCTAAAAGTCAAGTCCGGCCAAAGAATCTTGCCTTGAACCTTGCCAGCCCCTGCCTTTTTTAAAACCAAACTTTATAGTAATGTAACAGTATCACATTATAATCAGATTATGAGAGATATTCAAACAAATGAGTCAGTTATTTTTATTCATTTATCTGTTCTGGATTTCCTGGTCTTGTACAGAAGATTTATGCAAGTTGAAGGACAAGTAATGAAGAATGTGTTTATTGAGTGGACAGAAACCAAGCGATTAGATACCCTTGCACTTGTTCCAGAGAGGCTTCTTGGCACTCTTAGAGGGACAGAGTTTTGCCAAATCGCCCATTCCATTACCGTTCATCTGAGTGGGACCGGGGTAGAGCTGTCTCTGCGTCTTCACGCTGACAGAAACCTTATGTCATGAGTCTAAAAATAGAATATGATGTGATGATTCTGACCTCGGTGAAGAGACCAGTGGAGTCCTGGGGAAGTCTAAGGGTTCCTTGGTACATGCCGTTCAGGCTGTTAGAGACATCGTTGGGGAGATCGAAAGTGATGATGTAGTGGCTCTTTCTCGCCAACTTCTTAACATCGATGTCTGCGATATCTCAGAATTGCACAAATAAATAAACAATAAGACCATACCAGTAGAGGCGACAACAGCAGTGAGGATGTGATCAAACTCGGGAGGGGAGGTGATGTGATGCTTCATCAACACACCCTGAGTGCCGTAGAACCACACCTCGTACTGCAACTTCTGGGGCTTCGCTTCGAGGGTAAACTCGGAGCCACGAGCAACAGAAAGAAGATCAAAGCCGGCGAGTCCATCAGGAGAAGGAAGAGGGACGGGTTCGCCCTGCATCATGTCAGCATACAATACGATATCATGTCTCAACACTTACATCGTCGACAAATCCAGCGATGAGATCAGTTCTGAAGGAAAGAGGACCTCTGCCTTCAACAAACTCTCTCATGACAAACTCAGGGCCGATAGAGAAGGCCGCAGAGGCGTTGTTCTTGGCGTCCATGAGGATCTTCTTGGTGAAGGAATCAGGCTTGAGGTAAGCGACAACGTCCCACTGGTGAGGACACTGGAACATGGCAAAATGGTAGAATGCAAATTCGCCCTCAGTACCTTGTGCTCCTTCGTTAAAAAAGAGCAGACCTGAAGATCTTTAGAATCATCTTGAAAGTATTGCATTGAGAGAATCGAGCTAGTTACCTCCATGTCCAGAGGAGAAGTCACACTCTGGACTTTGGGCAAAGACAGCAGTGACAGCGACGATCGCGAATAATAGTGCGGAATGCATCATGATCTCTCAGAAAACCTGCGTTTTCTAGGATCTAGTGTTGTAAACCATTGAATCGACTTGCCTAACTGTTGGTGGTTCTTGAAAGTGAAAAATACACTGACAAAAAATTTTCGGAACTTCCTCGAGGTGTCTCGAAGAATCGCGAATGATCATACCGTGAATATCACGTGTGTTACCGTGAACATTATCAGGAAAGATATCATTCCCATATGTTGTTACGGTAGTGCAACAGCTGATTCGGTACCAGACGTGAGGGGTTGGACAATTTTAATGAAGGTGAAATCCGTCTTTGACGTGCCCTTCAGCAATTCGTCATCTTTCGTCAATCGAGTATCTACAACAGAAAATTCAAAATAAAATTCTGCTTATTATTATATATTAATATATAATAATAATGATTAATTATAATTAAAAGATAGTTTTTAGTTGAATTTCTGGACCAATTGTAATACGTCCTTGTATACATCTCCTGCAGCTTCTTCGGACCAAACAAAGTCCATGTGTGCGTATCCTTGCAACATTTTGTTCGATTTTACATTATTCCTGATCTTTCCAAGAAGAGTGTTCAAATCCAAAGGGTCACCAAGGTAATCCTCAGAACCTAATCATCTCAACCATCGTACATCATCGTCGACGTCGACGCACGAAATATACAAGGGGTCACCTGCGAACACGGCAGTGGGCGTGTTGTATTTGCTGAGATCGAAGGGTATTCCGTTGAAGTCTGCATATTTGCCAGAACGGGCGTTTCGGATCCAGTGGACCATATTCTTGGTAGAGGTTCTACCTCTTTATCAACAACAACAATAATATGATCAGAAAGTCTCGACCTGTCGGGCCAGTGGGTTGTGTAGACGTCCATGCGGGATTTGTTGAGCTTGGTATCTGCGCCAAAGACATTGCCAAGAGCAAAATTACATGCGCTTGGTGTCACTCTGCAGACTGAACCCAACACCTGCGCATAGTTCTCAGACGAAACGAAATAAATCATGAATAAAAATATTCAACAGAAAAACGGACCACATTGAGTCCCAACATTGTGGGAGCAAATGGGAGGTTTACGGCCCCAAGGATAGCATCAGCATGCAAGGTTGACAACAATGAGAAGATCGGAGATCTCTGGTATGTTAAGTAGGTGACAGGAGCCAGGGCCACAAAGAGTTTCAATTTTGGCGCGTTTGGTTTGGAGAGAGTGATGAAGGATTTTGTGCAACCTATTTATAGAACGTCAGTGATGTGACAAATGATGATGCGCACCTTGAGAGTGGGCGATGAGGATGGGCGTGGTCTTGGTGGTGGCATTAACATGGTTGATGATGAAGGTGAGATCATCCTGTCAACTATGGGTGAAATGACATTATATGGCAATTTTGATGTATCAGTGTCTTACGGCTTGATCTTCGAAGGACCAATCCCAATGAAGCGTTAATCCGGAGTAGGAGTTTCCTCTATCGTTCAAAATCCACACATCATATCTGGATAAGATCAGGGAAATTCAGGTCGTCTCTGACTACCCAGCATCGGCAAGAAGGAAGCCCAAAGAGGTGGTGCGAGAATTGATGACCCAAGTGGCTGAGGTGTCCAGAAGACCATGTTGAAGAATGACTGGCTGACCACCATCCCTTCTGAGCCTTTGTATGCTCAACGAAAATCCTGATCAAACATCATTCCAGACGGTCAGCCAATATCTCACCTTTGTTGCTAAGAGTGAGATCTTCTGATCGTAATCCCTGTCATATTGAGCATTTTCATAATGAACCGGAAATGACCTGTCGCGCAATCAACTCGGCGGTGCTCGCATGAGCATCATCGCTCACATGAGCCCAGACACATGTAATTAAAACAGCAAGGAGGAAGGTGCTCTGTGCCATGCTGTCTGAACAATGATTGGTGTCTTCCGAAACTAACTGCGTGTCACGCAAATGTCAGAAAAGTGACTCGGGAATTCCCGGATTAAAACCCCGCCCAACATTTGTCAAATCACAAATTTCTTCGAATGTCTCTTGTCACCAATTGTCATGCGATACACGGTAATGTTAACGTGTTGCTCACAGCAACAGAGCGGTACTTACTGCGATATATTTCATTTTGAAAATCGTACAAATCCACAATTTTTGGGAGCGTGTCTGCTATTGTTTTTGAAAAAATGATGGTGCTATTAATAGATAGACAAGAAGTTGATTGCAGAATATGATCGAGAGATAGATATTAATATATCACATTGTTACTCATTTTTATGGAAATACCTCCTCGGTCATCCCATCCGACTTTTGATCTGTGGTTCAGAATCAATCGATGACGGATCACATCACATGTCCACTCACCACTTGCAATATCGTTGCAAAGTTTGTGAATTGGTCAATTCGGTGGAACTGTGGCTCGTCTTGATGTCTTATCATCCAGCTACCATTAATCCTCCCTTCACTCCACCATGAATACATCTGTGCAAAGGCAATCAGGCCCGATGCCTGCCCTGTTGATATCAACAATCACAAGCGATGGCACTGTCATATTCGGGCACAGAGTGATGTCGATGAGTTACCGTCAGGTGCCTTGACTATCCACATGGGTGCCATGGTGTCCTTTATCCTGTTTATATCAAATGACACCTTTGCACCCGGCGCAGTCGCATCTGTTTGATTTGTCGGTGTCGGTTTTGGTTCAGTTGCCACCTGTTCACGTTAAGAACACGTGAGCTACCGTGTCGATCGTGGTAAGAGATCACCTCTGTGGTGACGTTTTTTCGTTTTCCTAATGCTTCAGCCAATAGTTTTGCGGTCATTTCGGAAGGATTCATCAACACTTCTGTCTTTGGTTGTATATTTGGTGTTTGTTTGTTGTTTTGGTTTGTTTGTTGATGTAACTAAAATCTCGTCAAGACTTGACTTCAAAGATGGAAAACCTGTGACAGCCGCCCAGCTTTCTCCTTCTCAGGGATGTCATGTGAGTACAGACACCGATTACCGTATCTGCAGAAACCTTCTATCTGTGAATATGGATTGATGTGTGATGTCTATACCATCTCTCAAGACGTTCTTGCAAAACACTGGAGGGTTTCTGTTCTTTGGTAATTCCTTGCCACGTGAATCGACGATTATGGGATGTGTACACTTACCCTCTCATTGGGCCCATTTCTGCCCTCTCTCAACATCCTCGCTGCTTCATAATCTCGCATGTCTCTGTCGTTTATCTGGTATGTGTCATAACCGTCATAGCCTCTGTATTCCCCATCCCAATGGCCATCTCTGTAACTGTCATACATAAAGTCCCTGTATCTGTATCTACTCAATCTTACATATTTATATCGTTTTATTTCAATTATTTTTGAGGTTTATTTTGATGGTTTTTACCTCGGCGGTGATCTGCCTCTGTCCCGAGATCTTTCCAAGGATCTGCTTCGATCTCGAGATCTCTCCCTAGATCTGCTCCTTTCTCTGAACCGATCTGGAGTGTAAGTATATGCTCCTTGACCTTGTTTCTCTGGGGTTGCTGTGGTTCATGAGGTTGCCTTGACAGCAGAGATATGATTTATAAATATCGGTGAATACTCATACCTGTTTTTTTTGTTCTGTCAACTGGTTTCTTCTCTTGAGATTCAGTCTACAACCGTAAATATATATTTATTATATTTATTTATATTTTTACCTTGTGTCTTTTGGAAGGTCTGTTACCATCTGTGTCATATCTCCTATTGATCTTCACTGTTGTGTTATTATTTTCTGCAGGTTGTGTAGAGATCTCTACACCATCTTTGTTTTCATGAAATTTTCTTCGTGTGTTATTATGATTCGCATTTAGTTCCACTGATTTGGATGGTGTGTTGTTTTGTTCTACTGATTTAGATGGTGTGGTGTTTGGTTCTGCTAATGTCTGGTCATTTCGTCTTTGTGGATCTGTATTGTCTTGAGGTTTTTCGATGGGTGGAGTTGCTGCTTTGAGAGGTGTGAGGGGTTGTGGTGTTATTTTCGAAGTAGCTGTCAAGAGTTGTGATGGAACTGTCGATGTTTTTATTGGAGCTGGTGGCACAGCATTTTGCGTTGCGGTCATTGTTGATGTTATTTGTTGTGGTGTTGCCAGGGGTATCAGCGGGGTTGTCGGTGCTGCGATTGGAAGCGGCATCATGGGCAGTGTTGGTGCCGCAGTTGACATTTGCGTGAAGGATTTCGTTTGATTTACGGGTGCTGGAGATATTATAGGTTGAGGTATTGGTGACATCATCGGGATTGGGATTGCAGGTTGTGGTGTTGGCATTGTTGTCTTTGGCGTTGTGGGTGTCGTATTTATTTGTGCTGGTACCATATTGGGCATCATGGGTTGTGCCATGTGCATGTTATGATATTGATTTATTTCCGGATAAAATGTATTTAATGCTGTGAATCGCCTATCTATGTGGTTATTCTGTCCATCATATTCATGTAGTTTCTGTGCGATGCGCTGGTCTGTGTCAACTTGTACTATCGTTTTGGAGAATGCGGATGCCGCCGTGTTTTATTCTGTAAATCTGCTGGTGTGGTGAATTTTTGCTGCGGCTCTGCCGGCAATTCAACTGTGCAATTTGATGACTGTCCCTTTCTCGAAGAATTTTATCGATATTTTCAAAATTAAATAAAATTTTTATGTAGAATGTTGCACCCACCGCATTCTCTCGTTCCAAACCCATAATTCTTTCCTTTGATGCAGATAATGACATTTCTAATGTAGATATCCTCATCTCTGAAACTTCTAATCTTGCGGCCGCCAACTTGGATTTTTCTTCGGCCAATAATAAACTAAACTCGTGTAAATATATATAAATATTTTTAGAACTTTCTAAGTTATATAAATAGATTTCTCAATATATATATGAAATATATAAATATATATCTTAATATAGATGCAAACAGTGTTGTGAGTACTGCAGGATTGGCACAACCAGCTAAGCTGGTGTTGTAGATCTAAACCTGACATAGAGGGCACACAATGAAATTTCTTCGCTCACCTATCTTTCAATAATTCCGATTTATTATCCTGCATAACCATCAATTTTTCACAAACAAATCAATAAAAATCACATTTCGTACCTTTTGTGGTGTATTTTTCAATCTATTTATAGTCTCTTCTAGCTCTTGTATCTTCGATTGTAGAAGCCCAGTCGTCTGAATTTCTTCAAGAGTTCGTCGAGCTCCGTCTGTCTGTGTCAGAGATGTCTTGAAAATTTTTTGTTTTATTCATTAAATATTTCTATTAGAATAATTTATTTTTTCGCGCCAGAAATAAAAATTCAAATTTTGAAGTTTTGACGGGAATGCACCTGCAATGCTACGCGGCAGAGCCGCAAAAATGTCATCTTGTCTGCATGATCAATCATCTGAAAGTCCTCAAGTCTGTGATTGTTCACCCTTGGAAGTGCCATGCCAATACCGGCGTCAGGGTATATCGTCTGATCCGCGATGTAAATGCGACTTGGTCCTGTTGACAACTGTCGCAGTAATAGTTGTTCCAGAGTGTGGAGAGTTTCTCTTCGAAGGGAGGGATTAGAGGCCCATTGCTGATACTTTTCCACTTCATTATGAACGTCAGAACTGTGTTTGTCAGTGTCTATAAAGTAAACTCTGGTTTCGCCCATTTCGAATACCAAACATTTTTGTGATGATTTTCACATCACGATGTCTTCCAGATGTTGGTGGTCATGTGTTCAGAGCTGCAACAAGAGGGATGATGTCGCTAAAGCTATCAAACATGCATAAAACTGACTCTGTCATCATAAGCAAGTTCTGCAGCTTCGACAGCTCCTCTCCCTTGGGTATCCCACTCAAGTCACGTACTAAATTTGTGTTTGCCTCTTTTGCATTGCTGGATTTGATCAATATGACGCCCAGCCATCATGATTCAGTCACCCTTTTCTGATCCGTTGAAAGAATCTCAATCTGGCAATCTCATAAAGAATCTTCTTGGCTGGTTCACCATCTTCGCCTCTAAAATATTCTCTTGAGTAGCTGTTGAGGGTATCCCAGTCTGAATCATGCAAAAGAGCTCGCCAATAATCTAAATCAAAGAACAACTTGCTCTTGATACCGATCCTGTCAAGATTATCATCTCCTCCATTTTGACAACATACTCTCTCGCTGCTTTATTGTAGGAGATCGCCGAGAGGTAATCAATAATGAGCCATAGGTGCTCATCATCTGCAACCTCTCTTGCTGTATTGTATTGCATCTTTGATCTTTTGTCCCTGGACAATTTTTCTCTCAATTTTCTATAAAAAAATGAAATAATCTTAAAATAAATTTGTCACACAAGCGTTCATTAACGTGGAGATCACGGTTACAACCGTGACCAGAAAAATTACAGCCATCAACCGTTGATGATGCTTCTTAGTGAGCCTTTGATGAGATATAGAGGAAGAAGCGAGAAGCACACGGCACAAAATATTCCAAAATTGAGAGCAAAAGACTAGAACGTATCAGTGTCCATCATGATCATGAGGACTCACCATTATGGCACCGGCCATCTCTTTCTCATGTGAACTGACTTTACTTGGGCCATACATCATGGAGAGACTTCCACAGTACCCATTTGTGATGGCGAGTGTGGCCATCGCGATGAATGATACGACGTCGCTCTTGATCAATGCAGAACCATCATTACCTCGGACGAGTAGAAATAATAGAGGAAAGAAGAGAAACCTCAGTAATACGGGGATCTGCTCATGTAAATAAGATCTATAAATAGAAACCGTTCCAATGATGTGATCTTGATGATGACATTCAATGATTTAGATTTTAAAATTCGACAATACAAAAATATATATGATATATTTGCAAAATCTCGATCTACAATTATATAATTTAAATATTATTCAGTAAAAGAAATAAAATTTCATAAATTGATATAAATATTTCCAAAAATAGAACCTATTAATATACTCACCCATAATAGTTTTGAGGGGAATCCATAAAATTTAGGTGAAAATCTTCCAATGAAATCAAAGATCATGAAGGTCGTGATCAACAAGATGTGAAAGTACTTAGGGTACCAATGTGGTGGATCAGTAGAGTGTATCTCTATACTGCTGCTGACTCCTGGAAATACGGAAAGGGTCAATGTGCATAGGGTTGCAGTATTGGTGGTCTGTTGTGTGCAGTGGACAAATTTGACTGTGATGTGTCAACGTATGAAATGAGAATGAAAATGAGACCTCTGAAGGATGTGTTGTTCAGGTCGGTTACAGATGAAGAATGGCTATAAATAGATTGGTCCTGTGATCATGTCATCATTCGTGTTACATAAAGACTTTAAAAACATTCTGCAATAATTCTGCTAAAGTTGTGACAAGTTACAATTATTGTGCCGGGGATAATCATTGCAATTACCTGGATGCCGACATAAGATGGGACCCTCGATGGTGGAGAAGAAGGCTCGTATTGAGTGTTTCTATTCGTCGCTCCTGATGTGGCAAGACAAAATATTGCATAAGGGGATCTTCTCATCAAGACATACAAGATTAACACGATGATCTGTACAGCTGTGAATTGTCAAAAAAAAGGCAGACTCTTTAAACTCACCAGCTGCGATGCCAAAATAAATACTTGCAGAGATTTCATGTTGAGCAATAGATAATTTTGTGACGATTCTGATGATCGAGGTGAGTATTCCTGCAAGACCATTTCCTGTCATGATGGCACCTATATATTGTGGTGGAAATAAAGAACCTAGACTGATGATGGCACTGAATAATACCCCAGATATGAAACCTGTGTATTTCAATTGAAAGGAACGATTTGGCGACACTTACCAATGAGGAACACGAGGCCAATAATAATCCAGAAAGAGATTTTCGTTGGGCAATAATGTGCCACGAGAGGTATTGTTGCCAAGATCAGCACTTCCATGATAAGTACTGGTGTGATACGTACGCCAAAACTGAGCGTTGATCCGAATTTGATGGCGAGAAGGAAAGCAATGATTCCAGCCGTATTATATGCCGCTGACATTATGAAGTAGAAAGGTGAATTTGGATATAATGTCTCGTAGAAATCTGAGGGCGCCAAGAATGTGTTCCATGGCAGAAGCCCACCAACCCCCAGAAAACAGAAAGAGACCCAAACTAAGCCATATTCATCACTCAGACTCTTCGGCTTCTGCAATAGGTACACCGCCTCTGACATGTGTTTTGGTTGTATTGATTGATGATTCTCATGAAGTGAAGAAAAGTTGATATTTTTCCAAATCCGGAATAAAATGTAAAAAAAGAATTGCACTTTTGGATGCCAGGTGATTTATCCAAGTGATGGCCTTTATATCTGTGCACTCATCGTTGTGTGTTGTTAAGAGGTGCATTGAGACAGTTCTTCTGGCTTCGGGAGGGTTGCGTAAGTTAGTCAGTCTACATAAAGGTGAAATTCCTCGAAATCAGCATGTCAAAACTTAAATCATCAACACAATTTCACACGATGGATAGGGGACAATTTGGACGCCAGTTCGGCCGTCTTAATGGCAACAACATGCAGCCAAATAACCTTTTAAATCAAGGCTTGAGGTCTGATCCTCGAAAATTGATCTCCTCTCCAAAGCCAACACCCACAATATCACAAACTGCACTTAGAGTGAACAACAATACAAATAGTGTTACACCTGTTAATGTGCAAAAGCCGCTTCCAACACCCAATTTGGATGTTCCCTGTTCTCTCGATGAAGAGGATGATTCTTTTTGGGAGCAGGTGAGAATCTTTCATGCTGAAAGCAAATCGTTTATGCCATGATCAGGTTGATCTTCAGGCCAAACAAGCGAAACAAGAGGTGATCCAGGCACCAACACCAAAGATTCAACAGACTATCACCACGCCTACAGCCAAGAATCCATCATCAATCAAATCTTCTCAATTCACGCCAGCAAAGATGAATGGAATCCCACAGACAAAAGACATCGTACCTCCAGCGGCCACATTTACCCCATCAAAAACGACTTCGCGGCCATCCACCAATATCAACACACAAAAACACACTCCAAAGAACAACTTACCGACACCCATCTCACCAGCCAAAAATAATTTCGAGACATCTGTAAATAACATTCAGTTCACAACAGCACCAAAAGGTGATTCTATTCAATAAAAAATGGAAATAAATAATGACCAACACACAGCCAAACCGAAGAGTAATTCTCCGTATTTCAATAATCATGAAAAGATTACAGAGCCACATGAGAAGCGTGAGAAATTTCTGATATCTCAAACCAACATCTCTTCTGAAAACAAAATCCTCACGATTTCCAGCGGCACCCATATCCTTATTTAGAGGTGGATCTGCCGTCACAACAAACATTAAAACGGAAAAACCGAGTCCGAAAAAATCCGGACAGAGGACATTAGATAGCTATGTGAAGAATCAAATCGACTTCAACGATTCGGAAGAGATTGAAGATGCCGCTGATATCGAGGATTTCTTTTCACTCAGTAAGAAGGTGAACGTTTATTAGGCAACAAATACCAGGACTATTCGTTTTGGAAATGTGAAGTTTGTGCAGCCGAAACACAGTCACAGACGCAGAGAGATTTATTTTTAAAATAAAACATAATTTTGTTTTTAAAATAATGCGTGCAGGAGGCAGCAATGGACGAGATAGAGGATACAGAGGATATGGCACCAGCAGTAAAGAGGAGAAGGATAGAGGCGCCCATGTCACTGATGAAGGCTACAAATGTTATGAGGCCTTCCAATACTCTACAAACATCGAATCGCTTCGTGCAAAACCCGGTCAGATCTACAGATCAAGTGACACCTGTCAAACCATCAGTTATGACACCCATCAAATCTGCAGATCACATGACACCTTCAAAAAATACGAATCACATGACACCTGTCAAGACACCCACTACAACGCCCAAAACCCTCGATCTTCCCGTGAAAATACCGATTTCACCTTTCAAAGCCAGTACGCCAGTTAAAAATACTCTTCACATCACCACTGCGAAAAATACCCTCTCGGCTAATAATAGCACATCTAACAACGATACAACCAAAAATGAAACCCCGAAAAGCTCAGTGTTTGGTATTCTTAAGAGGAAGGTGGAGACACCGAAGGAAGAGAAGCCAAATGTGATAGAACCAAACATCAAAGATATAATGAACCTTTATGCTCCTAATAATCACAAGGACGAGGTAATGCAAATCGGTTTTAATATCTTTGGGAGAAGGATATATTCTCCACAAATAATTGATGTCGCGAGAATTTTTAAACGAAGAAATGCTCGATTTTATTCTTTGAAATTGGAGAATGACAGGTTGTAGATGGAGGAAGAAGACTCTATAGATGATATCTATGAAGATCTACAGATTGCACCGCAACCACAGAAGAGGTGAGATGTCACAAAATCAAATGCCAATATATGCAGAAATACGCCTGAACCTCAAGAGACCAAGCCAGACCCAATCAAATCTCCACCCAGCAAGATAAGCCGCACATCCACATCTACAATCAGCCACAATAATTTCCCGCCAAAACCGGCTGCCTCCACGACAACACCGTCACGAGTGGATAAGAGCTCCAAAGACAATGGGATCGATGAAGAGGAGGTATCAAAGGATAGATACATGTGGCTGGCACATCCAAAAGATAAGCAGGGCAGACCAAAATGTCAGATGTCTATGAATTGTTCAGAAGTGCGTCAGAAATCACAGAAGAAAATAGGTTGTTATGTTTGTGATGCGGCAGAGCCGCAGTGTTGATTTGCACGGTCATAACATCCCTTTTGGCGGGAAATGGTCAACTGGTTGTAGATTAACAAAAAACAGCCGATAAGAATTATGATCCAAGCACGTTGTATATACCCGACAATGCATGGAAAGAACTAACCGCCTCCAAAAAACAATACTGGGAGATCAAGCAGGACCACTTCGACGTGATCCTCTTCTTCCAACAGGTGAGCCATCGTTGTAGACGTGCCATACTTACGTAAAAGGGTTCGTTCTACAACGTGTTTGAGAACGACGCGGACATCTGTCATACTCAGCTGGGTTGGGCTTACACAAAAGGGGTGAACAGGCCGGTAAACAACTACACTGCAGGTTGTTCATGTGATTCTTGGCACAGACACGCCATGGCCTTGATTGATATGGGATATAAGGTGGGAATATCTCGGAGGTTATGGGTGGTTGTGATGACATTGTAGGTTGGGATTATAGACCAAGTGAAGACGGAAGGAAGTAAAAAGGCACAGAAGACTGAGAAAAGGAAGGTGAGATGTCATAAGAGCATCCCGTCAAGTGAAAACAGTGTTACACTACACCACCTATAGATGATTATTAATCATTATGTTCTTCTCAGTAGTACAGATGGAGAGGATCTTCACACCCGCAACACTTACAGACAGTGAATTTCTCACCAACAAGACCGTATATTTCTTATCGTGCTGTGTAAGCCCCTCTACAATCATCACGTGACCTGAACCCTCCAGCTGTCAGAAGACAAGAGGATAGTGGGGTATTGTTTATTAGACGCCTCTACAGCTCGTTTTGAGATTGGGTTTACGGGGGATACTCGTTGTAGAGACAAGACACTTTCGCACGTAGACAAAATATTGGTGCAATATCGGCCAAGAGAAGTTGTGCTGCCTCACGATGTGGACAGAACATTACTGCAGAAGATTAAGAACGGCTGTCACATGGTTACCATCAATAAGATATCTTTTCCGAATTACGCGGATGTCGCGGATGATATCATGAGACAGAAAAATTCTGGTGAGTTGTAGACGAAGAAATGTCATTGAACGTGTGCAGATTCGCTTCCAGAAGACCTGAAGTTCTATGCAAGTGGGGACACAAACGGACCAGAGGAGTTAGACTATAGATACAAGAACACAGTCCTACGTGCTTTTGGCGGATGCAAGAGATATCTAGAAAGCATCAAGATGGGTCATCTGATCGATCAGGGCGATTACAAGAGGGATGGCGCGAAGAAACGTCGACATATGGTGTTAAACGGGCAGGCACTGACCAACTTGACGATTGTAGAGGGCAGGAGGGGGGAGTCCGAGGGGTCATTACTGTCAGTCATCGATCATTGCGAGACAGCAGCGGGCGAGTTTCTGTACGAAGAATCCTCCTGACAGGTCTTAGGGTCTAAAATGATTCGCGAATGGGTGTGTAACCCCCTGATGAATATCCGGGATATAGAGGACAGGCTTGACGTCATAGACACTCTCAGGAAACAACCGGATTTGGTTCAATTGATCGTACCTTATCTGAAGAGATTACCATATATGGAGAGATTGTGCTCCTCTATAAGCCACAAGACTTCACCACAAAAATTCATCCAACTACTGAGGGGCACAAAAACCATTCTGGTGAGTTGTAGATCCGACATTATGTCGACGTATCTTTGTCGACATTCTATCACCATGGTGACTGTTCATAGGAATTGAACTCATCAGTCAGTTCGTACTTGGAAGAGCACAATATAGTTTGTGCGTTATTGAAGCGAGTTGTAGACGTGAAGAACGTCCGGGCCCCAGTCACAAAAGGAGAGCAGACTGCAGATATATTGGAGGAATGGAATTTCTTTGATAATGCCGTGGACTATATGTCTAGTGGTGAGTGTTGAATGTTTGTGTTGGTGGAGATATTCGCAAAGATGTAGACGTATTTTTATTCAACGAGATATTGGATTACGAGCTGCAAATAAAATACTCACTTGCTCGTGCTGTTGAAACCCTCCAGATAGCCCGCTTTGCGGGG
>KV921102.1:31323-70521 GCA_002081555.1 Protostelium mycophagum | reverse complement strand
TAGGCTGATCTAAACAGTCAAACTCTAACCCAATAGCTGATATGCTCTATAGTTGTATCAGAAGTCTTTCTTATAGAGATATTGACTCTAGATGCAAGAATCAGATCATTAGAAGTAGAGAGATTTAGAGCATTACAGAATATTCTGCATGCAACACAAACAGCTGATGAACTTTTAGAGGAGATAGATAGATATGAAGACAATGATAATTTTCTCACTGGTGAGTTTATTTTAGGACAGTCTGTTCTTGAGTTTGTTTGAATTCTATTACAAGAAAAAGATACTTCAGAGGAATTGCCACCTTTGGTTTGGCCCTTCTCCTGGGTGAACTGTCACAGAAACACCATTCTCTAATTAAAGAAATCCCAGCTGCCTGCAAAACACAGAGAGTATTTGGCAGGTCAAATTAGTCTCTAATTAGAGACTGGCCACCACTAGGTGAAACTGAGAATAGTGAATCTTACAAGAAAAAGATACTTTAGAGGAATTGCCACCTTTAGTTTGGATACAATACTTGCCATTCTTGGCATCATTGTAGTATGCAAAACCCCAAATGACTGACCACTCATCAAAGAAATTGTTGGACAGATTGGATATTTTATTGCCTTTCTTGTTGGACTTGGATGAATCAATTATCTTATCATTGAGATATCAGAAATACCATTTAGAACCATCTTCCTCTGGGCAATTGGCAAAAGAACCCTTGTTGCCTGGTATTAGACAGAAGAGATAACAATAAGTAGTATTTAAACTTTGATCATTGTAATCTGTTATGATATGCACCTAGCAGCTGTAGCCAATTACATCATACCACTGTCATAGTTCTTTCTTGATCTCAAAAATTCTTTTTTTTCTTCTTTTTGGGTGTCTTAGAGGACTCTTAGCTTGCAGTGTGGCACATTACAGGATTGTGCAGCTGCACGAAAATTCACAGAATATTCTTTTTACGTACTTTTTACTCAATCATTATTTTTTGTTCTCTTTCTTGACCCTTCTTTATCCATTTTTTATTCTCTATATTCTCGTCACGGTGTCTCCAGGGTCTCTATGGGGCTACAACTCGCTTAGCGGGGGCTGTCACTTTACAAACGAAACACACCACATCACTCATGACTGAATAGGTAGAGACTTATCTGAATTAACAAAAACCTCCTGGGTCGCATACCACCTATAGCTGAATTGAAAGCTTTCATTTCATGGCCACCCCCACAGATATATTCAATTCCTCTACCTGTTTCTATGTTGCTGGCAATGTCTATGTTAGTCCAAACTCTAATGCCCGCTTAATATTTAACACTGCGGTACACGCGTAAGAGACAACAGAAAATCTTGCTGTCATTTTATTCTTTTGATCTTGGCTCAGCAATCAATGACTTCTGCCACATCAAGGACTGACTCAGCGCTTCACTCGTCTCTAATGCTGTTCTGATCGTCTTCTCGACCGCAAAACGGTAAGGTGTCTGTTGATATCAATTATGTCATCACAACCAAGTACCAAAGTTTTTCATTGCCGAAAATCACTAAAGACGTCTTCCGGTGTTTTTTTACGAGTGTTTTTGTTTTGTTCAAAATTCAAACTGAGACTCTTGGCGGCAAATAATAATAGAACATTTCAAAATAGATTCTTGAAAACCCGATTTTGGAGCGAAAAAATTAAATTAAATATATAGATATCATACCTCCTGGCACCTTCTGATCGTGCTGACCACTTGGGAAACCTTTTTTCTCTTGGCAAAATTTATAATTTCTTTCCTTCCCTCGATTACGTTCTTCATACCGTCCTCTATAAAAGTGACATCTGTCAGAGCCACCCCCACAAAAGGGATGGTGGGGGGGTCGTGATTTTTAAGCGCGATTCTGTACTCGTTGTAGTTTGACTTTGTCGACGTCAGATCTAATAAAAAGTCCATATCTGCCTGACTACTCGATTTTGAGATTTTCTGGAGAATTTAGGCGTTGTAGATTGAGATTATTACGTACCTCCCAAGTCTTGTTAAGACGGTGCACCGCTGCACTTTGCAGTCCTGAGACAATTTGCATGATTCCGTTGAAATTTCCCAAGTTGTAGTTTTCTTTTCCCACCTGAACATTTAAATTTAAATTTCAAATTAATTATTTCAGAAACGTGCAGAGATTCCACCACTCCAACTACAAACCGACAAATTTACGCGGGAAAACCACAAAGATAAAAATTTAAATTTTGCAACAGAAATAAATCCATAAAACACCCACCCTTATGAAATGCTTCACCAGTTTAACTCTGTTCTTGATGTTATCCGTCTCTACAATTTGAGTGGCAATCCAATTGCTGATCGCGTTAAACCTTCTGATCATAAATTCGAGATTTGGCCTGGGCTTTTGTAAAAGCTCGATCTGTTTGATCTTGACTAAAAGTTCAAAGTCCATCAGACACATCTGCCTGGCGAATTCCACGGGGTCAAAATCGATGGGGTTGAGGGTTTTGGGGGTGATGGTGGGGGGAAGCTGGACTTCTGCCCAGATCTCACCCTTGCGCTATGGATGTCAGATGACATGGGATGGACATGTGATGAGATGTGATGACATGTAATGTACATGTAATGTACATGTAATGTACATGTGATGTACATGTGATGACATCCGATGATGTGGATGCACCGAAAGAAGGTTTTGTGTGGAGTAAATCTTCGCAGATTACGTAATTCCAAATACCATAGGTGTCAAAAATGTCACTCACATCCATATTATTGATACATTTTTGCAGACTAACGTGCAGATCTGTGTGGTTCTTCGGAACACTTGTGGCAACGAACTGCCGAACTTGCTCCAGCAATTTTGGATTTTCCTCAAAATCACTGTAATAATCTGACAACCAGCACCTCAGCACGTTCATCACCCTGCATTGGTCAGAAATTTCTTCGAATTTTCTGTGCACATTTTGATTCTAAAAATAGATTTTCGCCAACTTTTTCAAATTTGATTAATCAAATATTTCATCACAAAAGAAATTTGAATTTTTCAATTAGTGCAGATTAATTTACCGGAGTCTAATGATTTGTTTAGTTCCTTCTATCTTTGATGCTTCTCCAACATCTTTTGTAGTTGGTTCATATGAAAACCTGACAGCGTTTCAATGAAATGAAACCAAAGAGATGAAACTCTCTTTTATGACCATCTACAACGGGACATACCTCTTCAAAATAAGATCCAAGATGTCTTCGCCCGTCGCAAAAGACCGGTAGGTCAGAAAAAAAGCGTTGATGTATTCTGAATCTACAATGCCATCGTGCCAAGTCAGCCTTTCGACCAGCCTGAAGACAGTCCCCCCCTTGATCTCCTTGTGGCCGTCGTTGTTGATGCTAAACAATATCTCATCTGCCTCATTACCCGCTGGGGTTGCTGGCGGTGGGCTTCTGGGGTTCAGAAAATGGCGGGAAAAAATTTTCAAAAAAATGACTAATCTTTACCTTGTTGCTGAAGGTGGAGTCGGTACAGATTTTCTGTGGAGATCTGCTCGCAATGAGTTTGCATTTGTCACGACATGTACATGTACATGTACATGTACATCATCACATCACATGCAGAGGGGAAAAAGTTGATGACAACACTCGAGATGTCTTACCATGATTGTCTGCGGATGCCATCCGGGTGGGGGGTTTTTGTCTGAGTGGCAAAGTGTCAGGTGCAGGCCTTCTTATGATGGGTGATAATACCGGTGAACTCTCCGCCCTTTCATTCAGAAGCTCTGCCTGAGGAATTCAAATTTCTGACCATTTTTTAAATTAAAAAAATTGGCGGGAATTTCTAGACCATTAAACTGCTATTTGGGAGGTACAATGTTGTTGCGGCTACTCATTCAAAAGAAGATATTGGGTTGCTGGCAGAGCCACAACATTGTGTTGTAGAGCCTCAATCTACAACGATAGATCTGAGAAGATCTGTCACAGAGAAGTGATGTTTCAAACACTTCCGTAAATCCGTGAATGACATGAGTAACCGTGTTTTCTTCCGGTAAGCGGAACGATGACGTCATTTTTTTTTACAAAACACTCTTTTTCTGACCGTTCTGAATCTTCTCGGAAATCGTCGAGAAAGTCAGAAAATTGTCTAAAAAAATTTTAATATTTTGGAAAAATACCCTTGTAGGTTTGTTTGGCGGCGTAGCTGGCAGTGGTGACTGTGGAGGTACTGATTTTCTCTGTAAAAAATCAGAAATAATATTTCCAATTACAACCAGCCAAAAAAATAAATTTTTCGACGAAATATTCACCGTGCCCTCTACAGAGAAAGACATGCTTCTGTCAGATATTGGGGTTCTCCCTGGACTTATCGGGGCTGTCGGGGAGGTACTGGGATGTTCCTCCTGTGGTATTGGGGGTGGGATTCGATTTTGCGCCGGTTTTCTCCATTCTTCGATCATCTACAACGTTGTAGATACTTTTTATTGATTTTTTATTCATTTTAAAACATTTTTTGGTTTGCAGAAGGAATAGACAAACCTTGTGTTGCTGCTCAATTAGATTCTCTTGCTGGGCTAGCTCCTGCTGTAAATGTTCTATTGTACTTTGAAGTTGGGCCATCTGTGCTGTCTGCTCTTCTAATTGATCAGTCACCATGTTGACCGTCTCTCCCTGGAGGATATTCGCCGCTTTAAGTATGTTGATGTCTGAGGTTAGTGCTGAGTTGGTTTCCGCAGTAGCCTGTGTGAGATCTAAATCTGTGCGCAGTTGTGTATTCTCATCAACTAACAGATTATTCTGCTCTTGTAGAATTTCAATCTGCCTCTGTGTCTGATTAGTGACCAAATGATGTGACAAAACATGCCTGTAATTCTGCATTTCTCTGTGCGAGGGCAATGTTCTGTTCTCTCATCGCACTCTTTTCCCTCAATACTTTGTCAAGAGTGAGCTAGAAATAGAATGTGAGCTCTTGAGAACCATTATTCTTACTTTACCTTGCTATTCTCTCGGGCCACTTGAATCTGGTGTTTCACCCAAAGAAGATGAGCGGGATCCATCCCTTGTGGTACCTCCATCGTGGATCCGTCTTATGAACTTGGAGATGGATGCGAGCGGACCTGGATTCAATGAAAATCAATCCCTCAATTATGACTTGATTCGACATCAAGAGAAAAATATCTTTAAGACCTTGAATCAAAACACCCGGCATCGGCTTACCTCTGGTAATCGGCTGATGGTGTATGTGGAAATGGGAGGTGATTCTTTTTTTCCGAATCCCAGAGACAATCACATGTCTTTGGACGAAAGCTTCACCTTGGACAAATTATCAGACCCAGATGAAGACACGTTTGAGAAATATATATTAGACAGTAAACCGTTTGTTATCACAGATGTCGCCACTTCCTGGCCTGCCTTCCCTTTATGGCGTGATCCTCAGTATTTGATCTCAAAGGTTCGTCTATCTCTTTGTCTGCAATTGATTCTCAATTTTAAATCCCAGATTGGTGCTGATACGGTGATTCCACTCAGAACTCACTTCATGAAAGCATTTGAGAGGCAAAAGAAGACTATGACATCTGCAGACAATGAAAACAATGAGGAATGGCTTGGTGAGACGGAGAAGCTCACTTTTGGACAATTCATGGATCATTGGACACAATTCAAGCCCTGGAGTAAGTTCTATGCTTTTTCATGGCTTTGCATCAGAGGTACACACAAGCATTGTGTCATATTAAGAACATTGCAGCGGAAATGAACGTGTACAAAGTGCGATATTGAGACAAAATATAATTTTTCAACTGTCCTTCTTTGATCGTCATCAACAAGGCTACGAAAGTGAGATGAACGTTAATCATACAGGCAGAGATCGAGATGTAGAAGAACAATTCTTCTATTTAGCAAGTCTCCCTATGAATAGGTACTTTCAAGCGCTGTTGGATGACGTGGTGGTGAGTTTGCATTCATGTCGTGTAATGATCAAAAAAGGTACCAGAAATACCAAAAAAACAGAAAAAATCAGGTGAAGCGCTTTCGTCACGTTAACAACCGCGAACTTGATCGGTATGATACCGCAAGAAATTTTCTCCAAAATTTGATATTCCAAAAATTTCAAGTTGAAATTGAAAATTCCAGGGAATCTATGGATAGGAAATAAAGGACAGATTACGCCTCTACACTACGACTATTCTACTGGAGATCCGGGCATGGACGGCCTACACGCTGTCGTCTCTGGCAGGAAGGTGAGCTCTACAACCGTGTTTACAACGAACAGATTATCTGGCTTTGAAGAAAAAATATTTCAAAAAAGGAGATGTCTGTTATGTTTTTACAGGATAATTTTTTGAAGGATTTAGATGTTTAGATTATTTTCGCCAACAAATACCCCCGACATACCCACGTGAGTTTTTTGTTCTGGAGAATACGTAAATGAGCTTGCTCGCGAGACGCCATCGCTGCTCTACACGTTTGTAGAACTGTAAATCCCAAAGATATTTTTCATTGAAATTTCGTAGCAAGAGATTTTGGGGAAAATTTCATCAAGCTGTTGTAGATGACCACGGCCTTCCCGACCCCACTGATCACCCCTCCTATTCTCGTTGTAGATACATCGACATCCCCCTTGAGGCGGGGGAAATTCTGTACATCCCCAAGCTGTGGTGGCATCACGTGACTACCCTAGAACCGAGCATTTCCGTGAATTTTTGGTTCCAGCACCTCGGCAGTGAGCGTCTCAAACTTTCGAGACACTGGTGCGTTGTAGAGAGTATAGTCCACTCTGCATGTGACATGCTCATCACGGAGAAAAAGATGAGAAATTTATTGGAATATTTCGGGAAAAGGAATATGACGAGGGAACAAGTCAAAAAGTATGCAGAGAATCCCATTATGGTAGATAATTTCTAAATTGGATTGGATGTCATGGTTATATGACCACAAAAACTGCAGTTCTACACAGCAAAGCTGTAATGCCTTAACCCTTACTCAACGACCAATTGCAATGTTTTCAATGAAGACAAACCAAATTTGAAACAATTTGAATTGTTGTGTGGCTTTGCTACCTCAAAACGGAAGGGGTGATTGGGTTCGTTCATATCGGCACAGTCTACCGCATCCCTTGCCGCACTGCGAAGTCAAGCGTGTCTGAGCGAGGCCAGTACTAAGGTGGGAGACCACTTGGGAAGCCCTCGTGACGAACTCTTTTTGACTTTTATTAACAGATAATCTGGTGGTTTTTTATCTTTTCACCAGCTTTCACTTCTGAACTATTGCAGCTTGTCAGATTGCCAGAATTCATAAGGACGTTTTCTAATGGCTTGAGATCTAGTTGGGTCGCAAACGAGGAAACAGAAGAGCTCGCTCGCCAGATGACAGAGAGAGTCAGCGCATGGATCCATGCACAGCCTGAAAATAAAGACACTGATTAGATCTCCGTGTTTTTGGTGATGGGGATGTCAAAATACAACGGTCTCCATTTATATAAATTCATTCTCAGAACATACCTTCTGATCACCAATGAAGACGCGACTCCTCCGCGGAACGTTGTTACCCTCTTTATTTATAATCACCTGCTCAGCCCTGATCGGATGTCAAAATGCAGACGAGTCATGCGAGGATGGCAGCTGCTGTTCCAATGATGGGATGTAAGATATGAACAAAAGGGTATTTCAGACGACTCACATTTTGCAGCTGTGGCGTCACACAAGAATACTGCGCACCTCAGAATTGTTTCAGCGGCTGCAAACCGTCTCAATCATCGATTTCAGTTTCATCGACATGGAATGCATTTCCGAGTACGACTACAACACTTCAAGGATGTCAGTTGAGAGGATGTGCTGACCCTAACAGCTGTTGCTCCAATTTTGGATAGTGAGTATTCACTATTATTTTCTGAATATTTTTTCAGGCTTCAAAAAATTTTCAAAATAGTCTGTTTTTTTATATTTCCACAGAATCCAATTCAAAAATATATTTCAGATAATATAATATGCAGAAAGAATCTTGACTGATTCATTGTAGTTGTGGCACTACAAATGAGTATTGCAATCCGGTCAATTGTTACTCGGGAAAATGTATAAAAGAAGACTTTCCGACCTTCACCACCACCCCACCCGTAAACCCCAACCGTCGCATCTTTTTGGGAATTATGACGTCATATCTCAGGCAGAGACCTTTTGGTTGCGAGGTCAAACCTCAATACGTAGATTCGACCTTCTACACACATATTTCCGTCGCCTACGCGGAATTTTCTCAGAATGATCTGACGCTCAGGCAGAGTGAGATTATTTATGATGAATAATTGCATATTATTTAAAATTCAAATTTATTCATAATAAAGTTTTTCACTCTGTTAACAGCGAACAACGACGAGACATCTGGCTTTTATCGAGGAGTTATGACCCTAAAGCAGCGAAATCCGGCTTTAAAGATTCTGGTAGATCATACAATCAGATTCCATATGTTTTTTTTATTTGGAGGATTGCATGCAGAAATGTTGAAAAATATTAGCTTACATTAAATTAAAATATATTTATGATTTATTGTTGTATGACCTCAGACCAGATCTCCATCGGCGGATTCTCGTTCGATTCGTCGAATTTCGTCACCATGACGTCATCACCTATAAGCAGGCAGAAACTCATCAACAGCAGTATCATTTTTGCCAGAAGAAATAATTTTGATGGGTTCATTGTAGATTGGCAGGACCGTCACACATCAGCTGACGTCACACTGACGTCATCATTCTTTTCAGAGTTCAGAGCAGCCGTGGAGAATGAAAGAAGGATATCTCGACGAGACGTCTTAACTTTAGCTGCTACGGCAGCAGCAGATGGGACCCAAAATATCTGGCTACCACTCAGTATAGACTATTGCAAGTTTTTACACCATTGTAGATGTTGAGAATGACGTGTTCAGTGGATTTCGTGATGGTATCGACGTATTACTATCATTCTGGGGTGGTGACGTCACCACAGACACCATGGAACGGCACATATGATGCGAATGGCATCTACACCCTGTCAAGTCTCAAATCCCTAGTCGACCTGAAAATCCCCCCAAACAAGGTCAGACTTTCAGTAAAATTTTCTGTTTTATATTTCATTGAGATACTCATCGTTGTAGACGGTCGTGGGGTTTCTGAATTTAGCCAAGAGTTTTTCGGTATCCAGAACAGATTCCCCGAAATTTGGGCAGGTTTCTACAACGGGTTTTCCTGGCTTTTGTGCTGTGACCCCCGGTGCGCTTACGTATGCTGACGTGGCATCCTTCGCTCTACAACCAGGCACCAAATATTTTTGGGACAGTACCAGCTCCACCCCCTTTCTTTACAACGGGACACAGGTAGTGTCATATGATGACGTGGCGAGTCTCAAAATCAAGACGGATTACATGATCTACAACGAATATCTGGGGGGTTTCGTTATGACGATTGACCGGAATGATTCACTTTCTCAATATGTTTCATGGCGCCTTTTGGGAAACGAGACTGCACAAGACATAAAAAGAAAATTACCCCCTTCCAACGGTAACATTTCAAAATCTTGGCGCCAAAATAACCGTCTCAGGTACTGTACAAATTTCGCCTAGCAACGGAACGGTCGGGTCGACATTCTTTCAATTTGCCTTCGGCTCGTGGAGCAGTGCCAATCTGCCCCTCATTTTCATTCTTGGCATCTCGACACAATCACGACAAGACACCCTCTATCGCGGAAATATACCGCATTTTTCCGGCCACATCATCACTCCACCGGGGGTCACAAACTGTACACTCAATTGGACCGTTGTAGACAGCAGGAGTCTGCCGGTGACTGTCTTTACAACGGTCCAGTTACATCAACGAACCGAAGATGCTTCAGTGGTGGCGGACAGAATTATAGTAATGGCGGATACTGACAACGTTCCATCTACAACGAGCACATTATACAATCTAGTTCAGGTCTACAATCTGCCACAAAGTAACATAAGCTGGGACTATTTGGGTCCACAGATCATGAACTTTTTTGAAAAAACGTCGACACAGAACATTACTGCCGATGACGGAGAGACCAGAGTCAAATTATTGTCGACCATATGCGATACTTCGTGTACACATGCATCTACAACGCTTGTGGTACTGAATAATATGTTAAATTCCTTAGTCACAAATAACTTAGTAAGTGGATCAGTGCTTTTTATATCAAAGATATAAAATGTCGAACTCACATGACATCAGGCCACATCGTCCATCTTCTCATCTACAACGACTAAGATCTTATCCAACGTGATATCACCATCTACAACTCAAAACAACCGTAAAAGATCAAGCATTAGCCCCACCTTTTTTCTTCAAGTAGGCGGGATAATTAGAAGAATTTTTCACTTTTGGCAGGTTGTAGATGCATTGATGACGTCACAACTATTGGGAAGGAGTTGTAGTGACAATGCAATAACAAACCAAGCGAATTTCGTATCTGTCTACACACGGATCATTCCAGGAACACAGATCGACCTTGCTCCGTACAATCTGGGGGAAATTTCAGCGAATTTTCCCTCCCCATCACTTTTGTTTGGTACTGAGGGTAATGATCTACTCTTGCGATTGTGTATAGTAAGGATTTCCCAGGGATATCGCAATGCTACGCGTTAAAGTTTGCCGTCTACAATAACGACACCATACTGACTCATTCGAATGCGACCGCACCGATTGTCTCTCTGCAACTCTCGCCGGGGTCATATAATGATTTGCCCGCCAATATCACCATCACCCTGGGTAACTTCACAACCGGCTCATTCATTTGTGCCAGCCGCAACAACCCTTCGGGAGAGTTTTCTTCAGACAACAACTGCAGCCTCGTCATCAAAGGTCGCAATTCTTTGTGCCTCTGCAACCACATGACTCAGTACACCATTTTTCAGACAGTCAACTCGACAGCAAGTCCGAAGAATAATCTAAATTCAACACGAACTATAATCATCGTCGTTGTAGTGGTAGTCTTCATTGCCATAGTGATCACATTAATCGTTTTATTCTTGGTCTACAAGAGGAGGTCTCATTCGGATGAGTCTCACAAGATTCAAAAAATTGAAACATCCGTTTTATATGACATGCATCAATTGGCTCTGCAAGGAAGTGAATTCGGGGAAATGTATTACATCGGTCAGACTTCTTCATCTGTGGTATACAGGTGATAGATCCCGTATCTTAAATACGACTTTATATACGATTTTATAGGATTATAACTTGATTCTGATGCGAAATTTCATCGAAAATTCGACGGAAATCTGACAAATCCAGATCAGTGTGGAGAGAGTTGAATGTGGCGGTGAAACAATTGAAAGATATAAATACAACCCCTAGAGAAATGGATATCTTCAGAAAAGAAGCTTTGACATTACAGGTATTCAGTACTTCTTGAGCAAATTCTCAGTATTTCAGAGTCTAAGACCACACCCAAATGTCATTCTATTTTTAGGAATGATGATGACCCCAGATCCCCCCTCCATCGTGATGTGAGTCCTCCAACATATTTTTGAACTAATACACACAGGGAATATTGCGAAAATGGATCTCTCAACGTATATCTTAAGAAGGAAGTACTCGACGAAGAGCTGAAATTTAAAATCATAGAAGGAATCGCAAGGGTGAGTTTTTTAGTTGTGTAACTGCAGCATGAATAAATCGATGATCTTGCATCAACTGAGACACTTAGGGAATGTTGCATCTTCACAAAGAGAACGTCATACACAGAAATCTAACGTCCATGAGCATCCTCCTTACGGATAAGATGGTGAGAAATTCAAATTTCAAATAGTCGTTATGACCGTTACAGATCCCGAAGGTGTCAGATTTCGGGCTGTCAAGGATCGAAGAAGATCACAGAAGAACCACCAACAGAATGGACCACAATGCTGCTTCTATCAAATGGCAGAGTCCTGAAGGTTCGAAAGATTTTTAAGGCTTCAACAAAAAATCTTTGGACGGTCAGCAATGTGTTTGTCTGCGAAAATATGTTTTGGCTTGAAGCACGTGATGTGAATTCTTTCAATATTGATATGCCCAGCGATTTCGCTCAATCAGTATTCTTACCTTTCTGATGTCTGGTCCTTTGGGTGAGTTTCCAATGTCCAAAGCGGTTCATTCACGCCAAGTTTGCGGTTTGTAAACGTGGATTCTGCTGAACCCAAACCACACAAAATAACTTGTACAGAGTCGTGATGTGGGAGGTGTTCACGCAAGACACGCCATTCAAAGACATGAAGCCGATGGAGTGAGCCAAACTTTAAATCTGTTTTTTTGCGATGTAACCAAGTCAGGGCTGGTGGGAAGATTGTGCAAGGAGGTCTGCGCTTGAGCGTCCCTCCAGGGATTCCGAATCATTATTCTGCAGTAATGTTGAGTATGTCCATGGACATCACCATCATTTGTTGACATACGATGTCAGATTGCTGGATCAATGATGCCACATTGAGGCCCACCTTTGCTGAGATCTGTCAAAACATTCTGCCGGACTTCAACGCTGAAGTGGCGACATTCCGTGCGCTGAATGATATCTATGTAGAGGACATGCACCGGAACAAAATAAATGACTAGATTTTATTTAGCACAAACAAAGCTACTTGTTCAGACCAGCCCACAAGTAATCAGATGCGACGCTGCTGCGGTCAATCACCCACAACATTCCTCCGGCCAACTTGTTGTCCTTGATGTACTTCAACTTAAAGTCATAAGCAGTAGCGTTCTCGTAGGTCAAAAAGTTCTTTCCCCAAGTGGCATAGGGTGTCTACAACGGTTCAATGATTTGTGACGAGTCGACGAAATGTTACCTTGGCCTTGCTGTCCCACTGACGGCTGAATCCTGAGGGGGGGTTCTTCAACAATTCGTCGATCTCAATGGCTCCCATATAACCTGGAGAGTTGGTGCAGTGGAAGCCAGGTCCGGGGTTGTGTGCGGGCTGGTTGTTGCCGTTCTGTCCGTCGACCTACTTTTCTCAGAATTCTTCAAACGATATTTTGGCGGGAAAATGAGATATTTGAAATTCAAAACGTACGGTCCAGGTGTATCCGTAGTTGGCGAATCCAAAGACGATCTTGTTGGCGGGGAATCCTCTCTTGATGTATTCGCGGGTTGTGTAGTCAATAGAGTTCTGTCCGTCACCGTAGAGAGGTGCCAGAGGGCCAGTCTGTCCGGACCAGGATCCGCTGTAGTCATAGTTCATCACATTCACAAAGTCCACTGGAATAATTCAATATTCCAGTCAAGAGGGGGTAGCAGTAATTATTTTCAAAATTGATTTATGGAGGGTTGTAGATGGTCTCACCGTATTGTGCCCATCTCTCGGGAACGTAGGTGCCCAGTCCGTAGGCGGAAGGTCCGGCAGATGTCAACAACCTGTCAAGTGTCAACATGACATGAATGTCACTTGGGACATTACTTGTCGTTTCCAAGAACTTGGCGGAGTCTCTTGAAGAAATTGGTGATCTGCAAAATTCAGTAAAAATTCCACCAAAATTTCAGTAAGTTGAAGGCATGTACAGCCCAAATATACGAAATTTCGGGGAAAATTCACTCACCCCGTCCTGCTCTCCGTTTTGGGGGAACTCCCAGTCGATGTCGATACCGTCGAATCCGTATCTGTCGACCCATGATCTGGCATTATTCATAAAGTTGTCAAGAGCACCCTGGTTTCTGATGAGCTTAGTCCAGGGTCCGGAGCCGAAAGAACCTCCACCGACAGAAGCCTGTCGATGATGAGTGTGATGATGGTATGGAGTATTGTATGTTCAGATGATGGTTGTTAGGCTCACCATCACTTTGAGCTTAGGGTTGGTCTTCTTCAATCCGGTGACACGATCGACAAAGTTCTTGTCGAGATTTCCCCAGTTACCTGAGTTACCGTCGAAAGAGGCGAAGGCGTAGTTGATGTGAGTGTAAGACTTGGCTTTCACCTTAGACATATCAATAACAGGAAAATGATATCATGATCTGCACAGAATAAAGAATGATATGACTGACCTGTTCGGGGGTAATGGTGCAGCCGCTGTCTCCATAAACCATCCAGTCTGCGTAGTAACCAATGAACTTAGTTCCAGTGCTTGGTGTAGGATCTGGCTTGGGAGGGCTTCCCCAGCAGCCAGATTTGCATCCCTTAGAGACATCACAGTAATCGGCGGTCTGTAATATGTAAATGGTTTATGTCTAGAAGAGATCAAACTCACATTTCCACACCAACCCCATTGAGAGCAGCACTGGAGTGGTTAAGTTCTTTAAATCTTGCAAAGAATGTTTGTAAAGATCATTTGTAATGTAAGGCTTACTGGTTCGTTGGAGTTACAGTTACAGTTCTGAGCTGCAGCGATGGCCAAAAGGCAGAACAGTGCTGCTGCTGCCTTCATGTTCCTTCCGTTTATGTCGAAGGTTAAGATCGAACCGACAAACCGTCTTTGACAGCGACTTCTGACTTTTCTGGCACTCTTTTTGGATGTCACGCCAAAAAGGCGGAAAACGATCCCTTTTGGTCCGCAGAATCAATCATCTACAACGATGTAGACACGATACTACAGTATGTTCTGATGCAGAAAGATGGAATGTGTGTCTGATTTCAAGGGATCTGACAGTTTTTTTGGTGACGCGCCAAATATAGAAGAAGGGATTCTCCTATTAATCCGCGGTGCAGGTCTGCTAAATATGCTGAATCTCGGTAGTGAGCACGTTAATTACCGAGATTTTCAACGTCGTGTGGAATCTGACCAAATTCTGCAATACTCTGCAAAATATCTGACATACGGAATTTATTTCTCATTTGACAGTTGGTTTGGAGAGGTTCCCATCTGCTGTAGATGACCGTTGACGAACAAATCATTTATTTTAATGGATCCATCCAGTGATGTGTCCGTCCTCCATTTGTGGCTGCAATATTTCAGAAATAAATCAAGTTTTAATTTCTTCTGTTTACAGAAGATATTATAATTTGTTTTATTGATCTTCTGGCGTAAATGTACCTCTATGACACCTCTAAATAGCTTTCCGTCGAGAGTCCACCTGGCGCCATATCCATCTGTGGTTCTCACTTCGTATATAATAATATTATGCTAAGAAATTCAGAAACAAATAAAGGTATATCAGGTTTTAATAAATACACAAAAATTTAATTTTTATTCATTTTCACTTGTAGAAAATTCGTTTATTTTTATTTTTATTAATTCTCCACTTCACGGTTATAACTGTGCTTTCAACGTAAAATAATCACGTTAAGATTTCTGAATTATTTTTAAGCTTCTTACCGGCAGGCCGTGCACGTTGAACCAGACAGCTCTCCCTAATAGTTGACAAAGAATGTCATCTGCTCTGTCGTTCTGTTTTTGTGGGCTTCCCTGAGTGTCTCAGTATGATATCATGAGATTTGAACGCGATGCCACAATATGTCAATATGACATCATCATCATGTCAATGTGGTGATGTACAAGATAACTTCACGAAACCTTCAGACCATGCAAGAAAACATCCGCGGTTGGTTACCGCGAAAGTCACGGTAACCAACCGTGAATATGATAATCACGTATTTATGAATTCTCTTCACCTGCCCATCACCCCAAAACTGATCTTGTTGACTTCTCAAAAAGTGTTTAGACAGTGCTCTGGCACCAACAGACAATATATTCGTACTTCCTGGCGTGTGTCTCTTCTTAAAAGCGTAAATCATTTGTTCCAAATCGGGCGGAAGATGTGGCTCTGATCCGACCGTGTGTCTTAATCGTAATAAAGACATGACACCTCTGACGCCTAAAGACGCGAAAAGGGATTCAGAGAGCGGGAGGATGTCCTCTTTGCTTCGACCGTCTGAAAACAAGTCGATGATTTTCTGTATTGTATGTGAATGAGGTGACAAAGTGGCCTCTACATCGTGTGATTGGAGCTCTGTGAGTCCTTCTGGACACCTAAACCATTGAGGATTCACTTCCTATCTGCCGCTTCAATGTACAGACAGCAAAATTTATAAATGACAGAGCCAAGGATAAGCTGCCTACTCTAGTGGCTTCAAACGTTGTTTTGAAACGTATAATGTGTGTATCGTCCTGCTGATGTCCTTCACATATGGTTTGACAGGCATGCTAAAGTGTGGATGAGAGGTGATCCTCTGTCAATTTGAGCGGTTGATGAACACTGATTTCCTACATCTTTCAACTCTAGGATCTTGATCATCTCTTCCTTCTCCTTCTTTTGTCTCTCTTGTTCTTTATGTTGTTTGATCTCATTGCTCAGATCAATCTCTTTGAGAGTGCAGTAATACAAGGTCTTGTTACCCCAAGGTAATGAAATAGGAATGTCCTTCTGTCTTCAGCACTGATCCTCATCCAATATTACGAACCGGTAGGTCATGATCGATTGTAGCTGTTTCATCGAGAAGTTGTCTCCAAAAATCATCTTTCTGTTTGGCAATCAGATTCGTAATTCCATCCCTAAAGAGAGATTCCAGTTCATCCACACTCGGTATGGCCATCGTTGGTGTTCAAGTGGAAAAACAATACGAAATGCCATTTTCATGACGACACCCGACATAGCTGATGATTGCACATGTTGGCTTCAGCATTTATTAATTCTTCAGCTTTAAGACACCCTCTGCTTGCAACCAATCGATGTATTCTCCGACTGATCAAAATTTCAGTACAGCCATTTTCATTGGCATCAGATTACCTGAGATGACACCGTCACCGTTGTTATCCAACTTTCTCATAGCTGCATCAAGGTGAGGCAGCTTGCCAGGGTAATGTTTGTTCAGATCGGCATGTAACTTGGCGAATTCAGCTCTGTCTAAAGAGCCCGAACGATCCTGAATCCGTCAAATCATGATTTTTTCGGAATGACGAACCTTGTCGAAGAATTGGAAGTATTTCGTGCAGCGGTTGAGTGCCTCAAGCTGGTCAGAAGTTAATTCTACACGACCCCAACGGCTGTTGGAAGACCACCACTTTTGAAACTCCTCGTATTCTATCTTGTTATTACCGCTTCTATCTATGATCTAACATGTTTAATGAGGGATTACTGTTTAAACAAACCTTCATGGCAGCATCCAGTTCTTTATCGCTCAAAATGTGTCCACAACCGTAGCATAGTTCCTTGAATTCAACACGGTCGATGAAGCCTATTCACGTAAGATAGAAACAAAAAGTTCTCCTTACCGCTGTTGTCTTTGTCATGCTTGTTGAAAACGAGGCGGGAGAGGTTCATTGTGTTTATGATCGGGCGTCACAAAAGTTGAACCGAACGTTCGTGTCACGTCGTTGTAGAGATCGGGGTAATTGGTCCCAATGGTCAGATTTCGTCCTCTCATCAAGTTCAGGGCGTCATCATATTTTACTTGTCTTGTGCTGCTTCCCCTCTTATTCACACATGATTTTTGAAGATGAGCACATAACTCTTTAGAGGTATTTGTTTCAACACAAAAGATCCAAAACAAATAGTAATAATCAAAATAATTCAATCAGAAAGTGATAAATAGTTCAAGAATAAAATAACTTGATTATCCTATCTGCTCAAGTCAAGCAAAAAGTGGTAGAAACTCAAATTACCATTTTATTGTTGCAATGAGTAGTTCAATACATCTCTATATTTATGACCTCTGTCCTCTGCCTTTTCTGTAAAAATTCAGTCCAGTGATAACACAAAAACACACACCGTAGCATCTCCTTTCTTTGTTCCATCTTTTCCTCCCACTGCATATGATTACTACATAACATCATGATGTCTCAACAACATCAATAAAAAATTCGTGATACATGGATCTTTGGGACCAAGATGATTTAAGTCGAAAATTCATCATCTTCAGATTCAACTACCTCTACTTGAAGACAACGATCCATCTCCTTGTTGTCTTGGTTGCAATACCCGACGAATTTCAGGATAGAATGTTCTCTGTGGCATCTATCCAATTTAATGATTTCTGCTTTGCATCTGCCAGATTAAGTAATGAGGTCAACACTGCTCGTATTTTAAGATACTCACCGTTCGTGCAGGTGTAAATCAAGTGGGGGATGCATGCAGAAAAAATGTGATCTGATTTCATTTGGCGTAGGGTCACGTGATTTCTTCTACAATGCCGATTTCCTAGAATTGAAAACAAAAATCAACACACAAGACAGACTTGCAGGCATGTCGAGGAAGTTGGCATTGGATGAGTCAGGAGATAGTGAACGTGATGTTGTAGAGGTATTGTTTGATTCGATTTTCATGCCGATTTCTTGCAGGATTCAGACGACCCGTTCATACAAGAACTCAGTAAATGCGGGCTCAAGATTATACCCAATAAACCCCAATATTACAGTAAGCCAATGTAACATATGATAATTGATCAACACAGTCGCTGAGAACCCAATACAATTAAGAAAGACTCTCGAGAAGCAATTGCGAATTCAAAACACTTTACAAAAGTTTATTGAAGGAATGATCAAACACATTTCCACTCCAGAAGGGCTCAGAAAGAGTCTCCTCTCAACATCATCAGTTCCAAGAGGCGATGCGGGAGATACGAAGCAACATGAGAGCCTCTTGAGGATCTTGTTAAGGATTCCACAGCTCCAGGGCACACTTGTACCAAATTTGGTAGAAAAGATCCCGGAGTACAGCGATGAAGAGTGAGTAATTGTGTTGTATTCAGTTTAATAACGCAGTCGTTTTCATCGTATTTAAAATCAATCTGAAAATATTGTCTGTTGATTTTTTAATGTCGACCGTGTCGACATCCCTATTTCCTTCGTCGACATTGATGAGAGAAAATCCTTTGTCGTTCAAAAAATTTATTATGTTTAAATGACGCAGTACAGACCACAGAGTGACACCCAGAGTACAACTGTCCTCTTACTCAACCAGTTTAGAAGACCCTCACCTCTGAGAGACCAAGCGTCCCATAATTTCACGGTGAAGCTGTTGGAGGTGATGATGATCTGTGATTCGGTGGTGCAGAGGGAGATCATCACGAGGTTACCAGAGATGACAGATGACAAGAGCCAAGAGATCGTGACAAGGTGATTTTTTTACAAATGTAGAAAGCCATAAAGCTGTCAACATACATATGCTATAAAATGGACAACAAAATTTCACGAAAATAATACTTCGGCTGATGTTTTAGGTCACTGAAGACATTGATGACATCTTCTGAACTTGTCGTACCCATCCTTCATGCATTATCGAACTTGAAGGTGAGATATACAATCTTATCTGCTTTATCTCGTTGTAGATGCTCAGTTTTGTTTTTCTTCATTTTTATTTTGGTGTCTCAAATAATTGAACCGTTGTAGATTGAACAGAAATTATTAGACGAGATCAGAGACGACGCTGTGGAAGCGTTGAATTCTGTCAAGATGGGAGACATGCCAGTTGTGATCCAGTTTATTTTCGAGTCTATAGACGACAAGAATGCCGCACAAGTGAGCAAAACAGACCCATAATTATTCCACTCGTCGTAGTGATTTTTTTGTCTTATTAAAGCAGTTTTGATGTAATTACCACAATAGAATACTGTTTTTCACAAATAATTAATAGCCGATAGGTGGTGGAGCAACTTCGCGAGGGATTAAATCTGGAGACATTCAATACTGGTGCTGATTCCTCGGAGAGAGGCAGCGAGGTTCTTGTCTTAGGTAATGTTCCTCATGTCATAGATGACGTATTTTTTTGACCGTTTTGTTCTGTGTAAAAACGTAGAAGGTGCAGGAAAGTCAATATAGTTTTCATTGTATTTTGTGCGACACTGCAATCCTTACCGCAGCTGGCGGTAAATATACCCCTCGCAATACCTGGCGCGTTCGCCTCATCTACAACGGAATTGTTACACATTTACGTAAGATAATATGATTAATAATTACAGAGGAGCTCCGGATCGGGTTGAGAAAAAAAAAAGAAGCAGCCAACGCTTTCCTGGAGAAAATCAAGTCAACTGACACTTCCGTGAGTGACATTTTTGACACCTGTCACGTTTGACGTTTTTGACAGGACGACCAACGGGTGATTGACGTTTGGGTACTCATGATTGTGTTTCAAATCCCAGAACAAAAGAAGAGGGTGGAGAAGATATTCAAACAAAAGATATCGTCAAGATGTATAACAGATATTTTGACACAAAAAGCTCTGGGCGGCCATTCTGTGGCATTAAAAGAGTAAATATTATTTTTATTTTTCGTGATTTACAAAACAAAAAAATTGCAACGAAAATATATACAAAAATCACTGTGGCGGGAAATTCAAAAATCAAAAAGATTTCACGAATTCACAATGACAGGAGAATATTTTCCAATGTAGTTTTGGACTTTGCTGAATTATTCTTACAAACCGGAGATGAGCTCGTCAGAAATTATGGGACCAATTTATACATCTTGTCTTTCAAATTTGTGGAGGATCATAACACCCGACAATCAATCATGAGGTCTCTACTGAGGCATATAGAGCAGGGAAATGTGAGCTTATATGTCATCTATTTTCAGATTGAATTATGGGTCAATACTTGCCAAGCAAGGTGGCTGTGGAAGATCATGTTATTAGCAAGTGTTTATAAGAAGCAAATGAAATTGGACCAAAGCGTATTTCATTTTTGCTGTTGCGGCTTTGCCGCAAGAGTTTTTGTTGTGTGTTGAATTCTTCAGTGGTGAGTACTGAGGTAGATCCGCACAGCTTGGTACGTGCCTAAAAATAGGTGTTGTATCACTGTCAAATAATTACTCAGGCATTGTAATAATGTGACCACAAGAAAATATTTTCAAATACCGAAGTGTTGTCCCATTTTTCCCGCCAAAATCTACATTTAAATTCTGAATCTGTAAAGCTCGCAGAGAAAGATTCTGCGCTGGACGCGATGATGACCATAGTGAGAGTGTGCAATAAGGAGGCCTCAGCATACAGCGGCATTGTGAAATCCATTCTAGATTCTATCATATTCTTAAAGGACACGCAAGTTCGAAAATCTTTTCAAGTATTATTTCATCTCAGTAACGAGGTGCGTGATTTTTTTATTTTCAAAAAATAAATTATTCGAATTTAAAGAGTGAAGAAAACTAGGAAGGAGAGAGTGATGAGCTGACCATTTGCATCAGAAAACATCTATTTCATTCTGAACCAGTCTATAAGCGTATAGGTATGTCTTTCATCCTCTGAAAGTCTTTTGAACTCGCATATTTGCTACCGCAAAACGGAAATCCGGATTTCTAAATTGGATTGGATGTCATGGTTTTATGACCACAAAAACTGCAGTTCTACACAGCAAAGCTGCAATGTCTTAACCCTTACTCAAACCAATTGCAATATTTTCAAAGTGAAGACAAACCAAATTGTTGTTGTGGCTTTGCCAGCAAAAAACGGAAGGGGTGATCGGGTTCGTTCATATCGGCACAGTCTACCGCATCCCTTGCCGCACTGCGAAGTCAAGCGTGTCTGAGCGAGGCCAGTACTAAGGTGGGAGACCACTTGGGAAGCCCTCGTGACGAACTCTTTTTGGAATTATTATCTGGACTTTTAATTACGAATTTAATTTTGTTCTTTGTTATGGAAGTTTTTGGAATGCATCTTGATATTTGCAGGAGTGATTGGAGCAGTTGGGATGCTGAAGAGATTGTCACAGATCGACAACAGATCTTCACAAGCAGATCCAGATGTGGATATGCAGGCACAGATGAAAGAGCTACTCACCACACTTGTTCAGAGTTGCGAAGAGAACAATGTGAGTCTATTCAACTCCGATGAGCATTTTTCCTCGTATAATTGATTTTATTTTAACATATTTTAGGTGACTTATGCATTTCTTTGTGATGAACTTTGCGATTTTGTTCAGAATGTGGAGAAAATCAATCCAGAGCTCATCCAATGGATCACCGAAGAGTAAGTTTAAGATTAAAGATATTGTCTTAGAGAAAATTTTGTTGCTTTGCAAATTTGGGGGAAACAACAAGCGTCGATGGTCCAGTGGTAGAATTTCCGCCTGCCACGCGGGAGACCCGGGTTCGATTCCCGGTCGACGCACGGTTTTGCCATTTTCCCCACTCTTAATTTTTAACCATCCTCACACCCACAGCAAAATCGGCAAGAGATGGAGAGAAGACTTTATTTGTGACAGAGACAACGAATCCGAAGAAACTCTATGGATGCCATTAGCAACCGTAATTGTTCATCTTTCGAGATGTACATTCTGCCATCTTGATTCCTCAAACATCACAGAAAGATCAGTGCGACATGGCTGTCACGATTTACCCCAGGATTCACGATTCAAATGGAGAGAGCAAGATGCGAGACTCTCTGCTGTACCTTCCGTCTGCCTTCAAACTGATGCAGTTGTGTGAGAAGAAAGTCAGCAGGAATTTGAAGGGGTACACCCACTTGCTGGCCGCCCCCATCGTGATGTTTGACGTGCATTTGGTGAGATTTTCATTTATATCTTTATTGTTGATTCTTGTGAATTTACAAATAAAAAATTTACAAATAAAAAATTTACAAATAAAAAATTTACAAATAAAAAAACTTACAAATAAAAAATTTACAAATAAACTTGAACACCATTTGAAATTTGGCGAAATAAAAATTTGATTAAAAGGCAATAGGAAGATATTCAACAGCATATCAACAGAGATAATATGAATCTGTCCTTATTCCACGGAATAAATTGGTTCAGAGAGCTTCTCAACGCATTCGCACCCGAGCAGGTGGACTTGACCACCACAGGTTCGGAATTTTTTCTATCCCACAATTTTTATTTTCCATACCATCACAACTTAAATCTGTCACAGAAAGAGTACTGCACAGGCTCACAAACGTTCTGGACTTGGAAGAAAAATTCGAAAATGCGCTGCAGAGCCTCCATTTCTTTGATCCCCCGGGAGAAGACAGGGATAAGAGGATTTCACTGGACCGAAATTCAACAAAAAAACGAAAGAAAAAAGAAGAAGATGAACACGCGGGGCACAGAAATGTTCAGATGGTGGCTCCTTATATGAGACATCTAGAGGTGAATATTTTATTGATGAAATTGATATGTAAAAAATGAGATTTAATTTGACGTTGTGTGTTGCATTATGGTGGTGAAAAATAATTTGATAGAGGAAATATCTAAATTGTAAACAGTTGGAAGCGTGTACGATATTAAGTCAGAAGAGTGATATAGACGCGGAGAACCCACTGGATGCTTACATTGAATTAGAGGTGAATATATTCCAATCTTCACCTTTTACAATGAACTACATACCCATAATTAAAAACGAAATCTTGACTTAAAAATAAATCAAGTCATTCCACAAATCGTCCGCGTTTATTTAGTCTGAATGCAACAGCTGCCATCACTGCACTATCTGATCGAATCCTTGCATCACCGCATAAAGATCTCCATGGCACCAAAAAAGGCGGCTTCCTCACTGCCCATCGCACAAGCCAAAAGTTACGACGAGCAGCAAAACTCCTTCCAGTTGAGGGATGGAAGTAGAGAGGACAAATTGATGAGGGAGATATATCCATCGCTGGTGACACACTTGACGAGGTTATTCAAATTGATTTTGGATCCTGACACGCAGGTGAGTACCTTAAAACTTTTTTCAACTTTTATTCACCGTTGATTTCACAAAAAACAATCTAGTTTTGACAAGATAATGCTGTGGGTTTATTTTGAGGGAAAAATTCTTCGTGTATTGTTTGTCCAGTTTAAGCCAAAACTTTTTTTAACAGTTTGCAGCTGGACACGCAGTTGATCACTACCTCGGTGATGATGATTGATTGTTTCAATCATCTATTCACCTTTCCTGACTTTGCCGTCGATTCAGACACTCTAGAGGTATTTTATTTTTTTTAATTTGTATCGTTCTAGTGTTTGAAAAAATCACAAATGTCTCACCAATGCTAAAACATGTCAATTTTCCCCACATCAACACGAATATCTCTACATATATTTTATTATTCACGTTTACAGTTTATTTTGAACGCGATTACTATTAGAAAGAAGAACAGGCCTAGATTACGCCATCTTCAATCCAAAGCGTTTGAATATTTCCGCAGTTTCGAGCAAGTCGCGATGAAAGATGTTTCTATTGGTCAAGCATTATTCAATCTACTCTCCAACATACATTATCACACAATGGACGGACAAAGGTGATTCATCCTCATTTTCTGGCGAAATGATTTCAATTTTCATTTGTATCTGCAATTGATTTTTTAAAAAGTCTAAATTTAATATTAAGTGAGACACTTTTTTTATATTTATGGTAGGTCGTTAGAGGAATCGGAGCTACTCAGCCAGTTTTCCGGAAAACTATTGAAGCACGGTGAGTACCCACCAAAATTATAATTCTTCTGACCGTCATTTTTTCACGGTAAACGGACTCTTCTGAAGAAGTACCAATCCACCGACACATTCACTGACACCAAATTCAGAAGGACAAGATGACAGAGAGCCTATGAAGGCAGAGATGGTTGCCGTGTTGTTGGAAAAACACATAAGATATTCATCTGACCCACTCTCCCTCCTGGACAACATCATTAATAAGGTGACTGTCTCGAAAATTTGAGAAGACGTACATCTACAACGAGACGGTCGGGTTGTGATATCTTACAGGCATTCTGGGTGTATCTGGTGTCTGAAGAATACGATATCGCATATAAATCACTCAACGATCACACCTTGATGTCATATTACAGAGTGAGTATGCGTGTCAAAGAAATGAAAATGATAGTGACAGGTGCTGTATCAAGAAGTGATCGTGTGCCTCAAGAACACAGTCACCAAAAATATTCCAGAAAATGGTAAATCCAACTCAAATTTCAACTTGAATATCCCAAACTCGACATGAAATTCCGAAAAATTCAAGTTGAAAACTCCAGATGACGAATCCGTGGACCTCTTAGTCTTGGAAATCGTCAAAGTCCTCACATTATGGAACAAATTAGTAGAAGTCGTGAAACAAAAAGAACACAAGAATATTCTAAACACATGTTTGAAGAGTGGAAAGACTTTCCTCGAAGTATTCAAGAGGGTGTTTCCTTTCGCATGGAAATATTTCTCCCAGAAAAGAAGTATAAGGAAGATATTCACGCAACTACAACCGACCAGCAGAATATTGCAGCAGATTTGTGGTGATATCAAGGCACATAGAGTGAGTCAATTTGGAAGATGAAAATTGTACCAAGATATGTTTGAATTGAACAAAAATAGTTTTCACCACATGCACATAGAAACTTTTACATTTTTTACATCTAAAAAAAACTAGTATTGACTATCAAAATTGACAAAACCAAGGACCAAAGTTCGGTGATCGTCCCGGCTATCCGAAAAATATTGGAAACTATTCTGATGGAAGTCAGAAACCTGATGGTTTTAAATAAGATGAGCGTCCAAATCGGCGCCCTGAAGCACCGAGACAGATCCGGAACAGAGGTCAAATTAGATAAAACGAATTTTCCAAAACATTTTGAGAAGAAAATATTCGAAAATATATAAATTATCTTTGGAAGAGAAATTTGAAAAGTGAAGGTATCGTCACAAGCCGGAGTGAAGAACGACGAAGACGATGATGAAGACGTAAAACCAAAAAAGAAAAGGAGAAAGGTATTTTTCCAAGATTATTATTTCAAAATCACGATTCTATTTTGTAAAAAATGAACACGATTAGGTGGATAAAAAGGAAGAGAAAGGATCGGATGAAGATCCACCAGAAGAGGAAGAAAATATTGACGAAGAAGAGGAAGGACAAGAGAAGAAAAAAAAGAAGAAAAAGAAAGAAAAGGTACATTTTTTTATATTTTTCAGAGTTTATAAAAATTAAGAAAATTCTGAGAGAGAACAGAAGGAAAAGAAAAGAAAAAGAGAGAAGAAAGAAAAAAAGCAGAAAAAATCAAAGAAAAAGGACGAGGAAGAAGAAAAAGACGAAGAAAACGAAGGAAAGACGAAGGAAAAAGAAAAGGAGCCATCACCCGAGTTGATGGACGAAGACAGTGCGCTCATGGAAGAATTTGAGTCGCAGTATCAAGAGATCAGCTCTCAGATGCCAAAAGGGTGAGACGAACGTTCATCATCACAATGGATGATTATTGATGTACCTACCTTGTGGCACGAAATTGACAGAATCAGATCCCAGAGGCTTAATCTTCATTTAGACGATACAGAAGACGTGCAAAATGAGGACACAATGAACAGTGAAGATGGCATCGGAATGGACGAGGAAGAATAAATATTTCTGAACTTTTCCGGAAAAGCGTCATGATATTCTTAGATATATTTGGGTATCTACAACTGTCGTACACTCATCAGCGTCTGGTGATGTGAGTAATAAAATATAAAAATTCTATTCTCCTCCCATAATGAAAACATTGTAATAAATGTCGAATTCGTTAGAAAACTGGAGAAAGATTAAATATTCCAGTAAAGACCTTCTTTATATCAATTTCCCTCTACACTTTGAAGAGCCACACTTGCAGTAGATCGCATTCTTATCATCATCCAGCACTTTATATTTATAATCAAAAGAGAGCTCTTCCCCCGGCGCGATATTCCTCGATGAAAAGAGGCAGATGTGATACAGCTTGTTTCCTATCGTGTCACGCTCCACCTGTTGTCGTTATTCGCGGTTGCATACCGTATCTTCACGTGAAATAACGAGACATCGCGATCCTTAACGTGACTCTTACCGGGTCTGAAAAAAGAGAGGTTTCACAAATGAAGAAATTAAATTTCAATATTTTAGACGAGCAAACTTACAGGAACGGCATCTAAGTTTGGATCGCAAGAGTGATTCACGAACCTAGATATATTCCCATAATGAAATGCGTCAATACTGTGATATATTAATCTGAAAATCTCGTTGTAGAAATGCTCATGGATCGGTGATTTTTGAATATTTTTATTATTTGAATATTTTTGTTTTACGTCTTCAATGATGAAAGCATACTCACGTGAGGATTTCCTCGGCTTCTCCATGGTAGTCTAAATCAAATAGATAGGAGCACCTGTTTCTATCGTAGTTTTCACCTCTACCTTCTGCTTCGTCAGAGCGGATGACTTCTCCGGCATATTCAAATAAAAAGGAGCCCTTTGGTATGTGTGATTTAGACCTGACTGCCCATCCTTTATCTTGGGTCTTGAACAACTATATGTTTTAATATTAAATATTAGATTTTCCAATATTAATTCGAGAAAAAATCTATTGTACATAAACTACTGTTATAAATTCGATTTTTAAAATTGCATAAAGAATCACCTCAACAGGATAGCATTTGTTATTTCTGGAAGCTCTGTTGATACACTCTGGCCCACAGTTACATCTGTTGTTACACTCATGGATAAAGGGTCTCTCTGTACCCGGTGCTGATTTCAATCTCTTCTGTTGTGTGTAGGCAAAAGCTTTCCTCGCGTCAACATGGCATGATCAAGCGAAATGGACTTACTATGATTGGAATGATTGTTCTCGGCTGCACAAGGGCAATTGCCCTCTTTACATACCCCTTCACAATCACAACCTTCGGCATCCCCAATTCCTTCGATCTCTGCTTGCATCAGAGAATGTCTCAGAGACATCTATTCACCATCCAGAAAATTACAGAAGATTGTCTCCACCCAAGTGAAATTCTCTGGAAAAGCCTCATCATCGACAGTATTGATAGCGATGACCGTCATGCCATAAGTTCCTTTTGTCACATCCTTGTCTTCCTCTGGTCTTCGTTGTTTCGGACGGTTGGCTCCGTTCTTCGCAGAGACAGATGTTTGTTTCTGTTGATTATTGACGGTAATTTGAGGTATTGTCTGGATGGCTCTCAATTTAGCAATTGTGCGCTCCAAAAAGGCGGTGTCTTCTCTGAAGAAGAGGTTTTTTTGGATGAATCCTGTCTGATCAAATTGTTCATCTTGGATGTAGGACAATCTTAGTTTCTTTTTCACAGGTTCTGGCAGTGCATCTATGCTCTTCCTTAGAGTCTCCTGGTCGGTCATACCCGTTGTATGGAAACGAGATCGTTTTGAATTTTTCCGAGCGGGAGAGATCACATCAGATCACCCAAGATAAGATGATGAATGCGGATTGGCATCTGCGCTCTTCTGAGGCGACGTTATTTAAGAGTGCGAATTATAGTCGAACTCTAATACCGACGATCACCACAAAAAAGTCGACTCGAGGTAATGATCGATTTTATATTTCGACCGTTTTTAATATATCAAGATGGGGACAACTTCCAGAAGAGATTGACTTTCAATCTGAACATAGCTTTGCAACAATCTGGAGAATACACCACAGAGCAGCTGGAACAAGTTCGCGGGCTTCTTCAACTGCTCATATCAAAGACATCACAAGAAGAGGTCACCTTAAGACCAAGTTATGGATTGTTGGACGTATTACTTGTCTTATTCGCTCATGCTTGGAAAAAGATCAGACATAGGTGAAAAAAGGTCTAGATGTAAAATGTGGAGCTGATGATGAGTTCAGACTCGATGATGAGTTCAGCACAGATAGGATGTTTACGATATTTGAGATCATCCTGGTCATCTTCCAAAATCTATCCTGTGTTCACGCGAATGACGTCTATCTCTGCCAACATTCAGTCTTCATCAGTGCCAACTTGGAACTTATAAAGAACAGTAGTGTGGATGTGCAGTTGAGCGGTCTGCAGGTATTATCAAATCTTTCCTCGTCCATCAAGTTGGGAGAACTTAAGAGAAGCCACACAACAGAACTACTCTCTTTCGCTTTCGGTGCGCTGTACTCTCATGATGAAGATGTGATGCGGTTATCACTCAAATTATTAGCTGGTAAATTTTTGTTTATTCAATATGATAAAATAAATAATTACATATTCACAAATCTTCAAATTATTTTCTCAATGTATCTTTCAATAGGCACGAAAATAAGATAAAAATTAGCTTCAATCTTTTTTAAAAATATATAAATTCAAAAAAATATTTCCTCATGAATTTTTTTCCGAAAAATGCATTACCAACCTAAGAAACTGCGACAAAAGCATTGAAAACCTCCCAGGACTCTCCTCGGACGAGGGCAATGTCGACTATCTGAGCCACCTAGACAAGTCCATCTTCACCAAGATCAGCTCAATCCTAAGTATAGAACTCTCCCAGCACGCAGAAAACTTCACCAAAGAAGATTACGACGGCGATGAGTTCATCAGCGACATTCTACTCTTCATCGAGTCCATGATCAAAGCGGACAACATGAGGAAGTCTTTCACAGAGAACAAGAGGCTCTATAAAGACGTCTTACACATTGTGACATCGCTAGAATTACCAAAGAAGGAGGAGAAGAAAGTAACGGCAGTCAAGTGCCTAGAGAGGGCCGTGTCCATGCTGCTGCTGTTTCAAAACACAACGCCGAGGATCGCCGAGCACATTTCGTTGCATCGTTACGCGCTGATCAAGAGATCAGAAGAGTTACAGGCAGGCAAACAGACACAGAACGTGGCATCTCTCATCTACCTGATGGCTTATCAATAAACCAATACTTTTGTATTTGTAAAAGAAAATAAATATTTATTTTCCATGAATGGGTTGTGTTTCAACATCGCCTGAGTTTTGAAAAATCACATAAATTTGTCCCAAAGACAAATTCTTAACAGAATCTCAATGTGATGATGTCAGAACACATGTTAAGACATGCAATGACTCCAAGGTGTGAAAGTAAAATTGCAGATGCACCACTTGGAACGTATTGCCGGTGTTGGCGATCCTGACTTGGAAACCAGAGATGGTTTTTCCACACCCATCTACAACGGTAATATCGCACATCAAATGTTTTTGGATTTTAATCTTCCAGAAGGACAAAGACATGACTCTTAGGGCTAAAAATAGACCTTTCATCATAGACATTTATTTTCATTCATCTTGTTCGTCTACAGCATACTTCGACGGGTCCATCAACTTCCCGGCTTGCACACTATCAATCAGGAATTGTTCCGAGACGATTGTCACCCCACAGCCTCTTGCCTTCAGAACCTTGGGGCGGTTATTCACGTGAAATGTCACGGTATGTAACGTGAAAACGGTGTCACCTTGCTGGTCCCGTGTGCGCACTCTTGATCTGTTGCCACAAGAAAATCTAATTTTCTGCAAATTTTTAGACATAAATCACCAGCATTGGCAAGCCGAAAATGTGGAACACCAATAATAATGTTTGCAAGTTGTAGATAGACTCACTTTGAAACACCAGCAGCAAACAGACCACCATTGTCTACGACGATCTCTTTCAGTTGGTTTCGGACGACCGAGTGTGTCCCTGTGAATGCAAAAGATTTCCCATCCAAGGCCTAAAAAATCAATTGAGCCGTTGTAGATCTGGTCGTAATTTCTCAAAAATACTCTGATTTTATTTTATGATATCACTTGATGACGTCACAAGTTGATGTGAATCAAAAATTTTAATTCAAAAAAATGAAGAAAAAAATTTAAATTCACAGAAAAAATGAAGAAAAAATTTGAATTTGAACCTCTTCTTGGTTTTTTTTGGGTTTTTTCTGTTTTTTTGAAGGCGGTTCGTCGTCTGAAGAATGCTCTTTCTTGCCCTTCTTACTATGTTTCTTCACAGCTGGAGGTTCGTAATCGTCTTGAGAGGACACGAAAAATGGGTTGTTGGCTGGTTTCTTTTTTCCCGCTTTTGGTGCTGGCATCGGCTGCTCCATCAGTTTGAAAAGCGTGGAATCACAGTGTTTCTACGACTTTGCGTTGCGGCTTTGCCGCAACAATGAAGAGATTTAACAATCCGTCTGGACACAATTAACTCAACATGTTCCTTCAACTAATTTTGTTTTATACGGTGGAACCACAAGGTGATGTCCTCGCGCATCAAAAAAAATCTCGTTGCAAAGCGCTATTCACCAAACAATTGATTCTTTCAACTTCTATAAAAAGATATAAAAAACAACTCACGTCGTCATCTGTATCCGAGACTTCAGGTGCGATTTGTACGTCCCAAGGATGGTTGAACTCTGTCAGATGCTCGTCACCTGTGAAATTCAACTGAAATTTCTGTGAAATAATGTTGAAAAAAATTAATAATCTTATGGAAAGAAATTTTGAATTTGAGGTAAAGAAAACACAAAACATACCAAAAAAACATGTCTGGTCTGCAAAATACAATAAAACCAAAAATCGCCAAAGACTTACTGACTCGGTAGCAGCTGGCACCAAACTTGCATGGATGAGAGAATTTTCCCTTGTGTGATGCATCCTTGTTATAGCAAAATGCACCATATTTGCACGGCTCGGACAGAGTTTTTTTCTGCACTTTGGGCTTGCCCTCATCTTTCGGTTTGCCCTCGTCTTTCGCCTTTTCTTTGGGTTTGACCTCGTCTTTAGGTTTGACCTCCTCTTTGGCCTTTTCCTTAGGTTTGACCTCTTCTGTTGATTTCTCCTTAGGTTTGACCTCCTCTTTTGACTTCGTCTTCTGGTCACTTGTAAGTGCATGTACACATGTGTTCGTTGTGTTTTTGTGGGATGAAAGTTGGTATGTACATGAGTTCATCAACAAAAGAAAAGGATTACCTCTTTGCTAAATACTTGAAATTCGAGATTTCCAGGAAGAGTTAAGACGTCCCCATCATGCAACTCCGCCGAATCATTCCTCTCCAAACGGATGGCCTCTTTGTCCTCCTCCACTGGTTGTATCGCGATACTATTCACACCAGACTGTAGCCTTGAGATCATTGAATGACGTACGAAGAGATGGACTCACGCAGGTGATATTAAGAACTCCATCATCCAATAATAATTCAGCTTGGTTTCTGGAACATCTGTTATCGGAAACCTCTCTGAGAGGGCCTATCGTCCTTCCCTATATTATTCAGATGGTTTAGACATGGTATATCTTCACAAGTATGACGGCGATTCCCTCTTCCATGTTGACCTTCACACCTGTCTCTGAGTATACGAGAAAAAAGGACATTGTTGGTGATAGTCTTGGACTCTTCAATCTGATTTGGCGCCAACAATGATTTTCTGAGCAGAACATTTTACCGCATTCCAGGAAACGAAAAAAAAAGTGACAAAAAATTTCAAAAATACAGTTCCCATCCTGAAAGATCGTGAAACATATGAGCTTCTCTTTTGGATATTCACCAATCGAGGCTCTTGAGAAAGTTTTTGTTAGAGTCTACAACCCAGTTTTCAATCTCGAGGAAGAGAAGGAAAACCTCACCAAAATTGTGTATGATGGACAACCCATCTATTTGAGTAATCACTGCCGAATCAGAAAGAGGAAAAATGGAAATGATCCCAGGAGAATAATGAATTTGGGTTGGTTAGGGAAGCAAGAGGAAGGTAGCTCTGTATATCCAAGGAATTGGTGCCCTCCAGATAGAGTATGCAAAGATCATTAAAAATGTTTATTGATGATCAACAGACCTCTCATACTGCACCAAAGACAGTAAGCAGCTGAGACATTCCGAAGTGACGAATAATAAATTCCGGTTGACATACACAGTTGGGAGACTTATTCAGTAACATCTGTGATCGCACAGAATACGTATCAAGAGTTCCACATCGGTGGTCAAAAAAAGTAACTGGAATGCAGAATGATGATTCTCACATTTTATAGCTGGGTCATCTGTTACTGAAGAGCTTCATTCCGAATTTCTTGACCTTTGAACCTCCAAATGCCACCAATTCTGGCGATCTGTTACAATACCTTTCTTTTGCCCTTGTAGGACAGAGCAGCCCGATAGAGGTGATTTTGAAGAGTCACAAACATGTGATGATCTTTTCAGATCGCTGACACGGTAAGAGGCGATGTTCTTTTAGACGGTAAGTCATGATGTTTATCATCCTCTTTGTACATCATCCATCTCTAGAAATCCCATTGAAATTTCGTTTTACTTTTATCTGTACATGACGTCGACAGGTGACACCGTCCTTTGGCTCATCATCCCCCCCGAGCACGTGACCGAGGGGATAAGATATCTCACTCAGGAACAAGGGCAGGACCTGCGACCACAGCAGAATGCCTCATTTGAGAGAGTCAAAGACAAGAGGGAGCTGACGAGAAAGAGTGTGAAGATCATTGTCCAAAATAGGTGGGGGGTGGTGTACGTACCGGCGGGGGCATTATATCAGGTTTGTCTTGTTGTAGAAATGGTGTCACGGTGTTATCTTGTTTTTTGAGATTTTGCTGTGGAAAGACTTGGGCTTTGGCCAAAACGTCATGGTGTGGCTGTTGAAAATATCTAAAGTCACAAAATATTTTTGTCGGAATTATATTTCAATTTATTTCTTCTTGTTTATCTGATGGACTGCAGAAAATCACACGCCAAAAGAACAGCGTCAATATGACGTGGAAAATCGTATCCCCCTACTGCATCCCTAAAAATATTCCATACACCGGGTGGGATCGAACCTCCTACCACTCGGCACTCCTCGCGGCCTTCTTGTACCGTCTCAAAACAACTGGCAACAGTGTAGATCTGGGGAAATCTAAGGTGATGGAGTGGCTAGATCAGGAGATGTACGAAGAATATATAGATCTGACATATGAATGTCCCCTCGCGACACGTCAGTGGGCACGTGATGACGTCACAATGGATTTCACGATGATGCAACAAAATTTGGTGCCAATCGGTCAGGATAACGGAGTAAGTGAATGTTGTGGATAAAGTTTTTAAAAAACAAAAATAATTCTATTTTTGGCGTATTCATGATATCATAGAGACGATCTGCACCGACGAGGTGTGATATCTGTAGAAAAGCCATCTTCAATAGACATTATTTATGCACTCTTATACAGAGAACCACCAACCAGATGTGTGGCACAGTCATCTGCTTGAAATGCTACAGTGAGTATTTTTCCATAATGAAAACACCAATCTATTCCAATATAAATCTACAAATCTTCTTGCCGTGTGGCTCTGCCGAATTTTGACATGTAAGGCCGTGGAAGAGGTTGCGAACACACAAGAAATAAGGAGACGGCGGGATTCTCCAAGATGTTGAGGAGCAGGAAGATGTCAGAGATGATAGAGCAATTGTACAAACCGGCAAGGGACAGAGTGCCGGTGCGTGTTCTTTGACATGAAAGCTCTTGATGTACTGTGCTGATTGTAGATCGGTCGGATTCCTCACCACGTTAAGACGCTCGGTAATTAACGTGTCTGTTACCGTGTATTTCAGGAATCTGACCAAATCTGCAGCACAAATTCCAGATGAAATTTAAATTAGATCTGCTATATTCCAGAGATCTGCAGATCTCACTATAATCAACACTGAAGTATCTGCAGATGGAGAACAGTAAGATAGATTTGACACCAGACATGCACATCGTTGTGAAGGCAAAGGAACCATCTTTCTCAACAATCTCACACCTCACCCGGTTACAGGTGATTTAAAACATCTCATCAAGTTTATTTTTGAAACGATCAGTACATCACCAGCGACAAGAAAAAGGCGGCATGTCATCAATGTCGACAATCAGCAAGTACTTCTGAGGTAATTGTCTATATCTCGTGAATGTCGACAACGGTATAAACCAGTGTGAAGACTGAGATGCACAGTCTCTATACTTACAGTGCGGCTCCATCAGATGTGACTTATTCTACTGTGAAGACTGTTTGTGGCACCACTACACGATCACCCCCTTCGTACGTAATTCGAAATTTCCACGATATTTCTTGTAGTTTTCACGGAGTTTTCTTCGAAAATCTCATCACAACAGAAAATCATGAGAAATGAAGAGAGGTGGAAGTGTCCCAAATGTTTGGACTGTTGTAGATGCGAGTTGTGCGAGAGCGAGGAATACGTGGAGGACATCATCCCGGAAAAATTCCGAGAGAATTTTCACGGAAAAGTGCCATTGCGATTGATGAGAGGATGTAAGGCCGCCCCGAATGATGAGTCAGTACTATGGGATTATTAATTGTAGAATTACACACGGACATCCTTTTGTGTTGTACAGGATTAAATATTTTATTCCGTAAATCATAGTGAAGATATTTTTATACCTGCTTGTGGTACGCAGCTTTGCCGCAAATAAATAATTAAATAACAAAAATTAAATTGTATTTATTTAATTCACCAATATATTATGAAAAACTACACCATGTTTTGTATCGCAAAAAAAAGAAAAACTAAATGTAAAATATCCACATCTGATCGTTGTAGAGAGCCGAAATACTTCGTTCCCAAGCCAAAAGTAGGGCAAGTTGAAGTGGTTGCAGTTTCATCTGAAGAGAATAGCGGGCTTGAAACTCTTCAAGTGTGAGTTTATTTTCAAATTTCAAATTCGGGCGGGAAACTGATCCATTCCCAGGGAGGATCCAATTGACATTTTTGGCATGGAAGAAAAAGCAGTGAAATCGGTATTATATTTTTCTCGTGAATTGCAGAAACTTCATTATCAAATTCATCTGGTTTTGTCAGAAACTTTCAAAGATATCTCACCTTCACAAAACTATGAATCTTTCCGCAAACAAAGACATCTTTTTCGACGAAAATTCACGCGATATTCCTGTAAAATTCTCACAAACACAGAAACAGTACCGGATGACAGCTGAAGAAAAAGCCAATACCGTTTTGATTCATACGGTGGGACCCACCATCATCGAGGAATCACTCATCAGAAAGTACTTTTCAAACTCAAAGAATCCGATAGCCCGTATAGAAACACTAGTCAATGATAAGAAAGAGGGGCAATTCGAGCGGGCCCGGAGTTTGATCATTTACGAGAATAGATCCGGAGTTTTGTACGGGTTGAGGTGGGTGTTTTTGTCGCGTTGTAGTTGACTGAATTGACCAATGATTTGACTCGCGGAAATATTTGTCTCGTTGTAGACTGTCATATATGAACAATAAATATAATTATAATCGTATTTCATCTGCGGCTCTGCCGCAGCAAGGAACCTGCTCACCAACAAAAAAATCTATATTTAGAATCATCTCCTTCTCATTTGAATGAAAATAACCCAGACAAAACAAGCAGAGTCCTGGAGGCAGGAGGATGGTGGTCGTGAAATATGAATCTTTAGATGACGCAGTCAGAGGACAAATCGAGATGAAGAGCCAAAGTCTTGTGACGGAGATTGATTGGGGTGATTTTTATATTTTCGTGATTTTTTCAGTGATTTTTGAATCTTTTCTAGTGAAAGTTTCTTGTCGACATTTATGGTAGTTGTCGACGAGATCTAAATTTAGCAGGTGAGGAAAGTGTGGGTGTTGTGACGAAGGAGGAGGTTGTCGACTATGTACAACACCAAGACGAAGTTGAAGATTACAATGGTGTCGGAGACTCCGATGACAGCTCTGACGTAATTTTCTTCTAAATTTCCCTGAATTTTCGCAGTGAAATTCTTAAAAAATTCAGGAGGAGGACACTGGGGAGCCCGCAAAAATTCCAAAAATAGAAGAATCTACCGTTGTAGATATAACATTTTCAGCAGTATCTACAATTGTAGAATCACCGACGGCAGTTGTAGATGACGAGATAGATCATCTTGACCCCAATGCGGAGGATGACGAGGACGATGATGACGTACCTATCATCAAGGTGACAGCTGGCACGTTGATTTGTGACTGACTCATTGTAGACGGAAATAGAGAGGGTCAAACCATCCCTTGTGACAGAGACACACACCATCCGAACATTCGCCGCCAGCGATCCGCGCATCAGACCTCCTCAGGTGAGATGCTGGACTCTTTTAATACATCATGACTGTTGTTTAAACTGGTGGTGCAAAATGTATAGCGAAGCTGGGATAAAAATACCTAGAGATGTTTGCAAGAATTTGTTTAAAAAATAATCAATTATGTGCAGTAAAATCAGTGGTTGGCATTGTCTGTGAAACGTTTGCATCTTTTATTGTATTTGTTGCGACATTTTCATTCTGCAGAGTAGAATAAAACAACGTCAAAGCGCAGCATAAAATCAAGAGATAAATGCTGCAACACACTCTTCATATTTCTTATATGTACAGGTACACTCTGAACCAGCTCCTGTCTTCAACGAAGAGATGCCACCTTTAGAGGTGATTTCTCATCATTTTCCTGGTTTTATGCTAATTATTGTCAACAGGCAACAAGTGAAGGACGTGAATAAAATTTAAAAGTTGCATTATTCTTCCACTCACAGGCTGAAACTTTATGTCTTTTCCAAAAACTTGGAAATTTCAAAAGTTAAAAATAAATGATGCACAACTGTTACTCAACAACGGCAAAATAGTTGTCCGCGGTGAGGATCGAACTCACGACCTTAGGATGACTCCATTCGTAGGTATGAGACCTACACTCTAACCGACTGAGCTACGCAGACTGATGTTAACGGTTTGAAGCCTCTATAAACAGATCTTATTTGTATTTATGTAAATACAATTGCTTGTAAAGATACAGACAGTCTTTCCATTGCCTCAGTCAGGACTTCTGGAGAGGTACAAGCGTAGGCAATCCTTATATATCCAGCCTTAAAGAACGCTGAACCTGGTATGGTGGCGACTCCGGTGCTCTTCAACAAGTATCCAGAGAGGTCTGAATCTGTTGTGATGACATCCCCACTGGGTGTCTTCCCGCCAAAAGTTCTCGTGACTTTAGGAAACACGTAAAAGGCACCAGGTGGTGTCTCAAAATCAAAGAGTTTGAATCCGGGGAGCGTTCTCATTGCGTTGAGGATGGCAGTCCGCCGGACAGCAACCTTATTCAGTAAGACAAGATATTTGAAGGACTCAAATGATTTTGTAGATAAAATATGACAAATACACACCATGTCTCTGACAGCGAATCTCAATTTCATGTCCCTGTCTACATCGAGGAATTTCGCGTAAGACCTCTGTATGGGGAGCTGATGACACGAAGAGAAGTTGCCGTTCACATTGACGATCGCCTTGGCGACATGTTGAGGCGCAGCTAACCAGCCCAGCCTCAGCCCAGTCCCACTGATCTGTATCCATTCAGACAACAGTTTTCATTTTTTTTGCAGAGTCTGCAAGATCACCATGAGTGTTCATGGATATGTTCACAGCAGTATAGGCTGCGGTAGAGCCATGGCGGATTGTAATATAAATTCAGTTACCTCTTTGGAAATACCTCCAACAACAATTGTCTGTTCAGGAATCCACTTTGCGATACTGAAATGCTTTGCGTCCTCATAGATCATGAATCGATACACCTCATCCGATATGATGGCTGATGCGATCGTCAATGTTGAGCATTACTGTTGTAGATGGAAGAATATGGAAAACGAACCTATCTCTGGGTATTTTCCGAAAATAGAAGCCATCCTTTTCAATACCTGTCTGTGTGAATTCTTGAGATTTTAATAAATTCAAATAAAAAGTACCTCCTCGCTATAAACTTGTCCCGTGGGGTTATTGGGTGAGTTCACGGTAGCTATCGCGATTCTCTCGTTGTTTACCGCTAAAAAACTCTCTAACTGGTCCAAATCTGGGTTCAAGTGTTCATCCTGTACATTTTAGCGGGATAGAAAAATTTCAAAATTTAAACCGTGTCGAGGATGATGGTCTGTTTGCCAGTCAAGAAAAACGGAACATTTGTGTAAGATTCGAAAACAGGCGCCCAAGTGATGACCTGACACATTCAGATCCTCAATTTCTCATTTTTTTTTCATCACCTCGTTTCTGTGGTTATCACGATGAAGAAGGACCTCCATCGTTCTGGAGATGCACTCTTTCGGCCCAGAACAGATGACGATCTGTTCTTGTTCGTATTGAAGATTAAAATTCTCGCTCAAATCTCTTTGAAGGGATCTGATGACATGATTATCTCCTGCTGCTGAGATGTAATGATAATGGTTGTCTTCAAGAGCTGTATTGATGAATAACAACAAGACGAGAAAATCATACCCTTCATGATTCCACTCTTGATGAGGTCAGGCGTGGGTATCTCTGGCACCATTTCTCCTGTCATTATCAAGAGGAGCACCAAGAATTAATCAATCAATTACCGATGCTGAGATTGATTATTTCGCGTCCCTCCGCTCTCAATTTGATGACGAGATCATTTGTGGCAATTGTTGGTGATCCTCTTAAGCCTAATGCTGAGGGACTGAGTACAAGTTTCGACATTTGGACTTCGAGAACCGGACGCTGTTCGAACGAGAATGACCCGTTTCCGCAAGTTGTCACTTCGGTGTCCGTCAGAAGAAGAGGTATGACTACAACATTATAAAACAGGTCAATGATTAATATGTATTTTATTACAAAATTGAATTGTTGAGAACCAGCATAGCCCCATTCTACACAATAGGTTATGTTATTTTGCAAGCCGACGCCGCGGCGTGCTTTGTAGAAAGAGTTTTCCACCAGCGCTGCACCAGCGGTGCAGAATTGTCGCCGGAAGGTCC
>KV921102.1:0-31223 GCA_002081555.1 Protostelium mycophagum | reverse complement strand
TGAGAGAGCTCTTTGTGGCCAACATGCTGGTAAAATGCCCCTCAGATTGCGAGTTTTCTGCATTTTGGTGTCGGCTTGAGGGAGATTGAGGAAACGAAATAGAAAAATTCCTCCAAAGTACGAAAAGAAATGAAATTCAATAAAAGAATTGTTCACAAAAAAACTGTTTATGATGGATGGTTTAGGAGTCTCTCATCTTCCTGAAAAATCACTTTGTTTCGCACCGACGACGGTAGGCAAAAGGAGCTATAGCGCCTACGGTGCTGATTTCAAGAGTTTTTTGAGTTTTCTGAGATTTTCTAATTTTTGTGTGTGTTTCGGGGGTTTTGTTCAATTCGAAGGAACCGTTCGGCTTTGCGCTCCGGTTGTTCAGCGAAAGGCTTACACACGGGACAAATTTCATTGACTACGATTACCATTATGGGTTTGTCATCTTCAGCTTTGGTCTTTCAATGCTGCGATTATCGGCACAATCCAACACCAAGCCAGAAAGCAGGATTTGGTCAGATTCTCCCAATTCTCGGTAATGAACACATTACTTACCAAGATTTTTAACGTAGTGCGCGGAATATGACCAAACCTCTGCAATAATCTCAATTTTACCAGCCGTACTGGCAGTACTTTTTGAGGATTCAGAAATCATTTCTACGAAGAATTGTCTGGATTTTGACACCCAAGAGGAGGATGTGAACGAAGCAATCAAATAATTACAGGGAATAATCTACAACTTTCAAACCGTGACTGAAAAATTTTTCATGTACACGAGCGGATGGTCTCTTTTTTTGATATTTTATTTATAGTCTGGTATCCAACACCCGATACGCCCGGATTTTATGGCACCAATCAAACCATTCAAGCGGGATTCCGTGAAATCCGGGTATAGTATTATTACATTATTATTACAACATCGAACAGGCCTGTTAGAAGGGAGACGAGCTTTGCGTTGAGAATTTAATGTTTGGTTTTCTTCATGGACTTTGCCAAATTTACTTCTGGATTTTGGCGGGATGCATCCCGCCTACGGTAAGAACCGTGACTTTGTTTACATGAGATCTGCCAAACACAGGCAGATGTTACGATTTTTACGGTTTTCCGATCTTCTGGAAAGAACCATTTTCCGCAGCACAAGAGAGAAGATGGCCGACACAGCTGCCCCTGTTAAACCTCCAAAGCCATGGTACAGAAAGACCTCTTTCTGGGATGGTGCCTTGTCGTAAGTCATTATTGGCTTTGAGAAGTGCACCGGAATGACGGGATTAGGTATTCGACGGTGAAGATCATCAAAATCGCCGACTGGCGTCTCGGCCTTCTTCACTACCTCTTCATGCTTTTCATTATCATTTATGTATTTGGTAGGCCTCCATTTTTTCCGTCTCAAAATGATCCATTTTAACATCGACAGTATATCAAGTCTATTACAAGAGAGGTTACCTACAGTTCGAGGTCTTATTTTTCTACTTCTGTCCAGATTATTTTCTGAACCACCTGTAGGTACCAACCGGAGTCGTCAGATCCACCCTCGACGTGGTGAGTAGCTTGCTAGCATCACCATTCCCCTCTAATCTCATACAGCCTGATGCCTACCCAGCCGGTGCACCCGCTTTGAACAGCTTACCTTACTGTTCTCAAAACCAAGCTACATACCAAGGCTTTGACAACCTTCCTTGTGGCTATTCTGATCCCACAGTCGTCGCGTGAGTGTCTATCCATCTTCTTCTATGACACCATTCACTGTGGCATACCCTTCAGACTCCATGTGTTTCGTTATTTATTTTACAACAGTTATCCATATGGACAAACAAGTCCCCTCTTCATCACCACCCGTTTCAAGACCCAGACTCGTGACAACTCTGCTCTCAACTGCACCAACGACTTGGTAATTTCCTCTCATCAGTCCTTCAAAGTTCTGAAGCTTTTCAGATCGAGACGAATCCCTATTGCATTTTCAATGTCTCTGACACGTCAAACACCACACGTACATATGTGGCGGATATAGAGGACTACACGCTTGCCATCGACCACGTCGTCTATGCGAACCAGATCGACTTTTTAGCGACCAGTGTGACGATGAAGGCCGTATGGGAGTACAAAAACGGCTCTACCTGGCAATCTATCGGAATCAACACTGTACGTAAACTTGGGTGTCCACAACGATGAATTAATTCTTGCAGAATAGACAGTTTGACGGAATCACTGTCGGCCAGCTCCTTATGCTTGCTGGAGTCAACTCCTTAGACAGTAAGTTTATCTTCAGTTATCGTGTATGAGTATGTTTTGGTGGATATTGATCTATTTATAGCACCATCCAACGTGTTCCAGTCTAACCACACACTGCGGTACGACGGTATCCAGATTGTAGTTCTTATCACCTATTCCAACACGGACAGCGACCCCAAGAGCTTCAAGTACCAGTAAGTCTTTTTATGAAATATCGAAATTGGATCTATAAATAGATCATATGACATTCCCTGAAACGTCTCAGTTATGCGGTGAGAGCCATCGGAGGACTTGATTCTGCCCGCTTTGACCCCGCCACTTCTACCGTTGCCACAAACCGCCACGGAATTGCCATCAACTTTGTCCAAACAGGTGAATTTGAAATTTGATTTTGTTTTCTGGCGCCAAAACTGACCGCTGTAGGTCGCGTGGGTCTCTTCAGTTTTCCCGCGCTTTTGGGTTCTATCGTGTCAGGATTGGTCTTGACATCTGTCGCCACAACCATTGTCGACATTCTGGCTGTCTACATCCTGCCCCAAAAGACTTTCTACGCGTGAGTTTGACTTTTCACGTCCTCATTTCTGTGCCTGAAACTTATCTTTACAGCAAGCACAAGTTTTCAGAAGCAAAATGGGGCAAGCATAGATCTGAGCCAGGCTCACCACAAGAGGTGGCCATCGAGATGTCGCCTGTTCAGAGTCGAACTGCACAATAAATTATTTCATGTTGCCAAGGTGCACAATACGAGGTTGTTTCATAATGACAATGTCCTGTCGGTCTAATCACCTCATGATGGGTGCTCTCTTTCTTGAGATCGCAGGGAGTTGCTTAAACGGGGTGATTGCGATTGGTCACCATCATTCATGATGGCTCCGATGAAGTATGGACTCTCGACTCATAGGTCTGCACTATGTTGAGAAGCAATCTTTTGACAAACTCAAGTGTCTCGCAATGCAGATCCATTTATAAAACTTTCGAGCCGTTGTTCTCTTTGAGTCTCAACCCGGTGTTGTCTCCTTGGGTGTCTTTGATCATTGCCTCATGTCTTCATTTTCTCTTTTTTTTCAATCTCCTTCATGCTTCTGAATTGTTCCATCTTGCTGAGATGATGTTGTAACAACCACCGGCAGCTCTCGCAAACTGACGGTCCACAGACCTCTTTCGTCTGCCCACATTTTTTGCAGAGCGATCTATGATCAATCAACTTGATACATGATTGAATTCTTAAACCCACCTGTCTCTCTGTGATGGAAGTGCCCTCCGTCTTTTCGTAATCATCTCCAATTGAAGACATTGTTGCTGTATCCTCGCGATCTCTGACGAGAAATCTTTTCTCTTCACTTCTTCGGTAGTGACCACCTCTTTAGCTGGCATATCTTTGCGTTGCTGTTTGCGTTTGTGAGAGTCCTTATTGCTGAACTTGCTTGGGTGTCAAGGTGACAGGATGTATTAAATCTGATTTTTTAGCCGCTTTTTGGAGATCTCTGACACATGTCCTACAATTCCCACCAGATAGATCTGGTCGTGTGTGTTAAAACACGCAATATTGAGAGATGGAGAACGAACGGCTTCACCAGAACCGCAGATTGATTTACGTTTATTTTAAATTTCAGATGCAAAAATCTGGACGTAGATATTGCCAGTGCAGGAACAAACGCTGATGAGGAACGCCACAGAACAAGCTGTTCCAAGCCTCACCATATTGCAGAGTTTGGTCAGATTCCCCGCACCACGTTAAAGATCTCGATAATTAACGTTCATGACTGAGAATTGGGAACCTCACCAAATCCTGCGATACTCAGCACCAAGTATTGTGAGAATTTGGACGTCCAAGTTCTTGGTAAATCTCTGCGTATAACCTAGTTTACGCGACAGCAAGTTGTCTGTTATTAGTAGTTGTAGATATTAATATCTACAACTACTGTCCTGCGTGCTCCTGGACGTCCGGTGATCGACCAGCAATTTCGTTTCAGGAATAAAGCTCCGCCATTCTGCATCATTTTATCAGCTTGTACATTAACATACATATAATAGATTATAATGACTCTTCAACTCAACGTCTTCCTAGGCTCTTTCTGGAGTTTTCTCAGTTGTATTTTGAATTGAGTTTTGGTCTCCAAAAGAGCTGTGTAGACTAAAGCGCTTTACGTTCAAAAAACAATCGTCCAAATCGTTGGTCCTTGATGTTGGAGGTCAAGAGAAACCAAAGCAAATTCGTCAAGCAATCGGTCACCAGATCTCCCAAACGATCTGTCTCGCTTTCATCGATTGGAGGTGATAAACAGATTGTGGGAACAACGGCCGATGATGAGGAAGAGGGAACACAAGAACCAGATGATCTAGAGGAAGATCGAACGATGCCAGATCCATACGCGCCAAGTTTGTTTTCAATCAGAAAATCATGAGCTCAATTTCATATACAATCGGATCTGATGATCCAAGCCGAATCCGTGAAGGTGGAACGAGAAAATCCACTCGAAGAATCAGAACAACTTGGGGATTCAGAACAATTTGAAGATTCAGAACAATTCGAAGATTCCTTGTTAGACTCACCGAAAAGATCAAATGTCAACAAAAACACGTGCGAAGAGACAGAATCAGATCCATATTTCTTCGAATCTAAAGAGACAGAGAAGAAGCAGTTTTCTTCGTCATTCTTACAAGTGAGTAATCAGCCGGGAAAAAGATTCATGAAAGACAAAATGAGGATCATCATCGTGATTTGAAGATTTTTCTTTGTGATGATCGAGAGCAACCTGACATTATTCCTCATCTTTGCAACCATAATTCCAAACGAATAATACCAAATAAATTCAAAATTAAAATTTTCAGCATCGTCTGATCTTATTCGGTGATCAAAACTCACCAAAGCCAAGACCAAATGTGATGACGTCACCCAAAAAAACATCAGCCAAAAAGATAACAGAAACCTCAGAGACAAATTATGTACCTTATGATCCTTTTTCGAGGTTAAAACACAAAAAGAAAATGCAGGAGATGGTGATTTTTCTGATTCCTTGAAAACTCATTCACTAATGCTCGAGATTTAAAAAATATTCTAGAATTTTTGATTTAGTGAAAATATTTTTTTCGTCAAAGCCCGTTGTAGATTGGACTACAACTAGACAGGGAGTGGAGGTCAAAGATAGAGGGAAAGCTATTTATGGTGAGGTAGCGATCAAAGCGACCACGACAAGTCCAAAAAGAGTGAGTAGATGTTGTCGAATTGATGCTCCGTGAGAAGCGCGGTAACAACCGCGTGATAGATACGGTAGAAACGCACCCATTCTTCAAAATCTCTAGTCTTGAGCTAACAGATCGTGTGACTGTACTGTGGCAGATACAGCAACTCTATGTGCACATAGACGACATAACTCCAACAGCATTAAACATGGCTCTGCTGCAGTTTTAAAGTATCGCAACATCTTTAGTACCACGAGATCTTTTAAGAAATCGATCATCTACAACGAGTAACCCCTGCAGATTGTAGAAAAACCAGAAACAAAGAGAAAGTGTACAGAGATGTTCGAAAGTCAAGAGGATCCGGATATACAAAGACTTAAAAAGCAAAAGTTGGAGTCTCAGAAGAAAATCACTCAACGTGGGGTGCCCGCCCTTGTGTCTGCGGTAAAGTATCACGATTGTCTTGGAAATTCAAAGATATTTGTTTGTATTTTGTTGAGTTTGTGACTTGCTTTGCAACTTACAGTTCAAGGTTAAAATGAAAATCGAAAATCGGACAGATGAAAAGGCGCCATCTACAACGGGAGGGAGTGACAACAGGTGATGACGTCATCAAGATTTACACCGATTTTGTCAAACAAATCCACGTTAAGAGTGTTTACTTACTCTAGGTGGCTGTATTTAGAGGACGAGGATTAAGATTCAATGCAATTGTTTATTTATGACAAGACTTCGCTGGTGTGATTTACTTGGGCTCTGAGAGCACAGACCAAGCCGTATTTTTGACAATAAACTTGAAGGTTTCCAAGGTTGCCAATCCAACATCGGTTGGAATGTTCCACTACAACGAGACAGTTTCATCGGAATGAAGCCGTTTCTGCGATGAATCACATTCAAAAATCGAGATGATGTTGGCACTGCGTGGAACTTCTTTACGGAAGCTAAATGCTCCTTCAATTACCGTCAAAAGGGCTGTATTCTTCAAGCAAGTACCTGTGGCCGCATTCGCCACAAGAAGGAAGATAAACTTGAATCAAGCAGGTAATTTTGCTCTCTTTTTCTCTTTCACTGACAGAGAATAGACCCTGCAGACGCTGAAATTGCAAGAAGGGTGAGTTCGTCATCACATTTTATATAAACGAGATTTGTGATTAAGGATGATCATAGGCAATGACACAGGCACCCGCTGCAAGAATGAGGGATGCTAGAAGAAACTTATACCGCCAGGTTTGTATGCTTTTGATGACACTTCTCAAAAAAATTTTAGATCATTGAGATGAAAGAACAATGGTTAGAAAGCACAGATCCTATAAACCAAACCACATATTTCAGCAACTATCTCAAATTATATAAGACCATTGAGGAGGATGACAAGTTCCTTACCGTTCAAAGACAACCTCGCCCAGGAGTAACGTGATTACACTATTTCATTAAGTCCATCCTAAAAATTATAGTACTATCATCCGATTCCACAAGAGGTCGGAGGGCATCGAGGACGATCCTGCCAATGAAAGCTTGGAAGATTTCAATGATCCGGATTACAGAGAACCTAAAAGAATAAGATCAGACTATGATGACGGAGATGATGAGGGTTAGTGCTTTGAGATAGTGCTGTTATTGAGTGCAGAGCTCCTTGATATGAAATAAGAGCATGAAATTTATCTGCGGTATGTTTAAACGCCGGCAAAGCTGCGCTTCAAAGTGTCACAGTTGATCAGAAGTTCATCTTCTTATTTTTGTAGAACTGGAAGAAGATGAGATGGAGCCAGAGCTGCCATCACAAGAAGAGAAGAAGCACGCCGTATTTAGGACTTTTGATGTCATGGTACATTTCGGAGTAAGTTCATATGATCTTTCATCCTGAAGTCATGATGTCATGATTATTGGTGCGACTTATGGATTCATTTGTGCATTAGAATCGCACACATCAAAAACACTTTGGCAAAGCCCGATCACATCCTCTCCCAACTAACAATGAGTAAATTAAATTGAATTAAAAATCTCTTGGCGAAGCACCATAAAATTGTAACAAAACACTCAAACCTTTCAGTCAGACAAGAAATGGATTCTGGAATGCAAAGGAAATCTTAAGAACCAATTCGAGGTCAGTACTTCAGATGAATGTCTAATGATGGACCGGATCATGTTCTAAACAGAAAAGGTGGTGAAAACTCTCGTCACTGCAAGAGGTTTCGAGGCTTTAGAGGAGCCCACAAAAGACGAAAACCTGAGTTACCTCTCTGCGATTGATGAGGAGACATCTGTAAGTCTTTTCTTTTTCGGACACAGAAATATCCACACTTGTATTTGTTCATCTGCTGATTCGCACAGGATCGCATGGCGGAGATGCTGGACCATCTGGACATCAACCCCTCAACAGCAAAGATGTGTAACTGGTACATGACTGTGGACGAGTACAACAGAGATCTCAAATTCATGGATCAGATGATCGATTTCCTCAAAGTCAAAACCAAGAAGAAAGTGGCCCAGCCAGAAAATGAAGAATGAGAGTTTAAAACCATTTCTTTCCTTGTAGTGCTACAAGCCGCCAAAGGATGAGAAGAGGTCCGTGGCAATATGAATGTCTAGACTGTGTTTCTGTCGATTAAGAGGGGTTCTGTCTTTGTGCGAGCTCATCTCATGTTCGTCAGCCTCGTTGTCGTTTGTTTTGTAAATTCGGCTGACAAAAATCGTTGTAAGTGGGAAAAAGAAAAATCCATCTCATTATCACATATCACCATGTTGGCAAACGTAGTCCTCAGACAATGTGTTAGAAACGCTCAGAACTCTAAGACTCTCAAGATCACTCTGCCCGTCAGATGCTTTTCCAAGGGTAATAGATCTCAACCGATGTTATATGGATCAACATTTTAGGAACAACCCTGAAGGGATCTTCTTACCCCGAGAAGTTCGCTGAGAATGTAAAGAAGACAAATGAAGCCCTATCTGGAAAGGCAGACAAGGACATATACCAGAAGGAGTACTACCACTACTCACATTTGGCTCTTGCTGGATTGATTCCCACTGCTCTCATCCTCTCCCCCTCTGCTTTGAACGCCCCTGTCGATTATGCCCTCGCCGTCGCAATCCCCGCCCACACATGGATGGGAACCACCATCATCTTAGACGACTACCTCCACGGAACAACAAACAGGTAAGTTGTCCATCTATCGAGATTTCATCTTGGTTTGCAGACTATTAAAAATCACTTTCGTATTATTTCTAAAAACATGGCAGCATCGCTAAGATTATCTTAATCATCCTCACTGTTGTCACTGCTGCCGGTCTTCTTGTGCTCAACTGGAATGGTATTGGAATCACCGAGACTGCTAAGCAGTTGTGGAGAAAGGAGGACGTCTCGAAGAGACTCTAAGTTGGTTTAGGCAACATAAAACAACATCAAAATGGCCACAAATAATCAATCCTTGTTTTGATCATTCAGAAAAACAAATTTTTATTGCAAAACTAAATCCACATACACAGTATCTTCATCTTAGAGTGTATGGAGAAGTTAAATGGACTTTTTAGAAGCCAACCATCAAGCACAGACTTTGATCACATGAGTTTTTATTTCTTTGCAATCATTTGATTCCATTCATCATCAGACATCTTGGAGGCCCAAGGGGGAACGTACTCTAATTTTATGTTCTTCATGGCCTTTTGAATACTTTCTGAATTATTCTCTTCTCTTTTTCCTGTATTTTGTGTATTTATTTCTCCCATCTACAACGAGTCATTTTATTTCCATCGACCATTTTAACGGTAATTCAAAATTTGAAATGGATCTTTTCGTGGTATTTAAATTCCAAATTCACCTCTCTCTTGTAATTTTCGTCAAATTGTCTCATGGCTTCTTGCCTTCGTTCTATGTCTTTTTGTGATGGATTTTTCAATGAATGAACCCTCAAGGCTTCAAGAGATTTCTCATAAGCCGCCTGCAGCTTTGGGTCTTTCAAAACCGGCGCGGTCGTTGTAGATGTCGGCATCAGAGAGGGGGGTGTTGACAGTGTAGACGGGGGTGGTGTCGACACTGGGTCGTGACGATCGAGTTCAGCGAGGATGTCAGAGTCGACGTTCTTCTCAGAGTTCGTGCGCACAGGTTCATCTTCCCGGCGTGATGGCTCTCGTCCACTCTCGATGTCTTCATCGTCCTCTATGATGTTCATTTTGGTGAATTGTAATAATGAACCCAAAACATTGGAAGGGAGTTGATCTTCGACAATTTTGCCTTCTTGGATTCCAAAGATTTTATAATTAATCTGCTAGAATGAATTCGCTGCGGCATTTCTGTGAAAATGAGACTAATACTTACTGTTGTAGTGGTCTCTGGTGCTTCTATTGTTTCCGATACTTCATCTTCGAAATCACTGAGCACAGCATTGTACGCATTCTCTCTTTCATCTTCTTCACTATCCTCTTCAGAACACGCGCTCAATAGTGTGTATGTCGCATTCTCCTCCAGTTGAATCTCCTCAATTCCGTCTGTGTCCATGATGTGATCTGATCTTTCGGAAATAAAATAAATTTCGGATTTCCCTTCAGGTTCGCAGAAAGAAGATGATCCTGAAGCTGATCATCACCCAAGACCACACTACATTGGTTTGAATAAAGGATGTTTCCATAATTAAAATGTTACAAAATGTATCAGGCGTTTGTAGCAGCATTCCCTCCACAAAAATAAACAAAGTAAATGTGATCTCACATCTCGATCTCTCAAGCTTCGTATAGCTGCCATCTGCTTCAAAAAATTAGATTGCTTCACTCCAAGCCAAGTGACTATGTTTAAACCCCTTTATACGAATGCCCTCTTCATTCAAATTTGTTCTCGTCGTCTATAAATATGTGTATATCAGCCAGCTTCATTCATTTTACTTCCGGCACAGCCCTCGATGGATTAACCTCTAAATGATCAGCTTAATCGCAAGTGATCCATTCCACCTACCATCCGGATGATCTTCACTCTTAGCCTCCTCTGCTTCTCTCGTCAATAGTGTCGCGAAGCCGCCAGATGATCTCAACGCCGAGATCCACCATGGTTGTCTTTCTTCTGGTGTTATAGAGGGAGAGCGTGGTGGTGAAACGCAAGTCATGCTTCGCCTTTTTTCTAATCGAGGAGAACGTGAGTACCTCTCCATTTCCTGCTTGTTGATGATGTGAGCGAGCCTCTTTATTTTGGTGTTACCGTGGGGATGAGCTTCTACAACGATTCGGGTTCAGTTACAAGGAAATTCAGAACGTAAGGGGTTCTAAAGAGGATTTTGGCAGAAAAAATGTGGTAAATCGGCCGCTCATAGCAACACGTTCGACAGGTTGTGGGCACCCGTCTAACGATCCTTTACGAAGTAACAATGAGATTCTAATGGAGTCATTTATTCATCACATCTCTCCCATGAGCTGCTTCCAGAAGTCTGCCATCTGTAGCTCAAAGTTGATGTTGATCTGAGTGTATTGTACCAACAAGGACTTGATGTCCTTCAGCTTGGTGGCCTCAAACTGTTGCAGTTCGGCGCGGCTGACGGCGGAGACTTGGTTGAACTCTAATTCAGTCTTGGCAAACAGCTCTTGTGCCTGGCGAATGTCATCACATCATCCCACAACATGCATCATACGCACCGTGTTGACCTCCTGCTCCAGCTTGGCGTTGCCTTTGGTCTTCTCTAGCTTTTCGCGCTTTGCTTCGAGGGACTTGCTGGCGTTGTGGTAAGCGGTGAGCTTGTCTTGTCTTGCGGCGAGCATCTCTTTGACTGCCTGTAAGAGTCTGTGATAGTCTTTCAAGCTATCCTCAAAAACTCCGGTCTCCTCTCCCATCTACAACCAGTCAGAAAATTCGAAATCGGGTGAAATTCCGGTGAAATTTCGCTCACTCTCTTCTCCTCTAAATCATTTGCTTGGGTGATGATGTCAGCAAAATGGTTGAAAGCGCCGGAGGTGGTGCTGTCGTGATCGGCCTCAGCACTCGCAGTCAGCGAGCATGAGACACCAAACTCGGCAAAGGCCGCGACCGTTTCTGAGAAATCTCAGCATCTACAACGATGTAGATTATCGGTTAATGATTTCACCTTTTTTCTTCTTGATATAAGTGTTGAGATTTCTGGTCAAAAGTTGATAGTGTGTCTCCAAAGAGGAGATGTAGTTCTTCTTACTGTCGAACCTGTAAAGTTTGAGTCTGATCGTGTCTTTCCAAACATAAAATTTAAAGTGGCTCACCATGGGTCGGGGTCTTGTACGACACCCAGGTTGGGGGTTGTCGACAAAAAGGAGAGGAATCCAGATTTGCTCTCGCTCTGTGTCTGAGATTTGTCGACAGATTTCTTGATCAATCCACCTGCCATCATTAAATCATTAAAAATGATTAAAATTTCAGATGGCGTTGTGAGGTTGAGCTTACCCTCTGCCTTCTCTGTCTCAAAAAAAGCTTGCAGATCTGGACTTTGGCAAAGATGGTGGTGTGCTACTACACGCTGCAAGAATCTCTCTAACTCTTTTCTGCGGTATTCCACAAATTCTGCGTTGAATCGATCTGGAGTCATCAACATTTAATCTCAAAGATTGAAGGCCAAAACTGCGCACTTAAGACGGCCTTCTCTGGAAGGGGAGGGATAAGATAACCTTTGTTGTTTTCGGCAAGTTGATCTCTTAACCAGTCAAAGTCAGAGTATCTGTCGAGATCAGCCTCATTATTATTATCCATCCGATCGTGTCACCTCCTCGCTACGGAGAATTCTGAATTTTTGTAGTGATTTAAAGTCGTCTTAACGTGGATCATGTATTCAGTGTGAGTGTTCAACAGACTAGACTCCACCTATCAAAAATCAGGCGTGTTTTTGTCATGAATCTCACTTTAGAGGGACTGGAGATGCTGACTGTGAAAGCAGAAGAGATTGGCACGTCTAAGCCAAAGGTGCTGGGACCTGTGCTCCTTCTTGAAGATAGAGAGGGTGATCTGGATGAGACGGGGATGACCGCTGCTTCTCCTGATGCTCTTGCATCGAATCCTCCAAAAGTGACCTTATCACGGTCAATATGATGACGTCTGTGAGATCGCCCTCACCTCAGAGTTGAGATTGCTCTCAAATGAGTGTTCGTCAGACATCTTTCCAGTCCTATGATCTTTAAACTTTGTCTGGATCGAGATAGGTTGTCCTTACCAACAATTCGCGACTGATAATAAATGATGTGGGTTCCGAAGGCAACTCGCTTTCTGCGAATCGACAATGCGAGATGCAATAATCACAGAAATAATATCGGGACTGATGAGTGAGGAAGGCGACCAACTCGCCACTTGTGAGTGGAGGCCTCCAGTCAACACTTTGGACAGACTCGCTAAACTCCAAAACGAGGAGATATTAATTTTTTATACCGTGATAGATCATGCAAGAAGAGTCGCAGAATGGTTGCAAGAGAAATATGCCGACCATGTAGATGTCATTCACATCGATAAAGAGCTTGTATTCACCAAGATCTCACCGCAGTTCACCATATTGAGGTTACTGAGAGAGTGAGCTGTCCATTCTTCACTTATCATTTGATGACTTACCTATATCTTTTCGTCTGATCATCGCAGAGTTTGGGGAATACCGTACTTACTGAGACATATCCATTCATTTTCTATATCACAAAAGACAGCTCCATTACAACTCATTCCTGGAAAAGAGATCAGAACTTTGACAAAAGGTGATCCCAATTATTTCCGAATGAGTGTTCCTGAGCGATGTACAGCGCCACGCCGAGAGGAAATCCGGAAATTGAAACAAGCCAAGAAGGATGAAGAAAACAACAACAATGAGAGTGTCGTAGATGCTCAATCCACCGCCATTGACTCCACACCCGCCCCCGTTGTACAATCCCAAAATGTACAAGCTACCGCAGACCCTCCGAGCACACAAGACCCCGTTGTAGACGGCCAGAACGCTTCCGAAAAATCGAGTCCCGCCAGAAAAAAGCACAAAAAAATCGTGGAAAAAAAAACAAAAATACCACACAAGCACAGACCCCCCGACCCAAAGCCCGCCATGCTAGAGATGGACTTGACGTTCCTCGAACAGTTGGACTTTGATGGGAAGAAGATTAGAGTTCAGGCCTACCCTGCGGCCAGAAGACAACAGGTAGAACCATAATGATTTCTTCAATTGAAGAGAAATGTAAGATGAAGATTGCAGAAACAAATGAAATGTATTTTCGGGGCATATAGACAGCTGCAGCTCTTTATTTGGGATATAGGTTATGTGTGAAGATGATGTCATCTGTGGCAGAGATGTTTTGTTGGGGCAAAGCCGTCACAGAATGTTCAATTCGTATTTGCGTTTCCGGTGTTTTTTTGTAGTTTTTTGGCCAAAAAGCCTTCAGCCCGATAGGACAGATTTCACCATGACAACACCTTGGAAGACACTCAATCTATTAGATCATCGATTTTCTGCAGGAGCGCAATGTGCACTTGGAGCCACAACGCGGCTTCTCGCACCTCTTGACGGTGCTTGTGCACCGCGACACAGTGTACTTTTCGCTGTTGGAGGAATCTTACTTCTTCGCAAAGGACGAAGATATGATATCAGAGAAAGACGTCATATGTCGCGCCTTTTACAAGGTGAGATATCATGATGTCTTTTTGTCGTGAAAGCAAAACATTCTACCAATGTCAAACTGCATGAAAACAAGCTTGAAAGGTTGAGAGAGTGAGATTGATAAGCACAAAGAAGTGACGATGCAGTGTTGTTTGGGTGGCTCTGCCACCGCAAAACGGAAGGGGTGATCGGGTTCGTTCATATCGACACAGTCTACCGCATCCCTTGCCGCACTGCGAAGTCAAGCGTGTCTGAGCGAGGCCAGTACTAAGGTGGGAGACCACTTGGGAAGCCCTCGTGACGAACTCTTTTTGACTTTTGGTAGTTGTTTCTTTGCAGTTACATCCAATTCTAGACAGGACATATGGCACCACGTGTCAAATTGACATTTTGACATATGTGATAGATGAGGGAGTCATTGGACAGATTCAACATAGCACATAAGGAGGATTGGAGGGTGATAGATGTAGGTGCTGCTCCTGGAGGAATATCATACTTCATGGCCACACAGGTATTTATACACTCGTCAGCATTTATTTTATTTTATTTTATTGGTAATATTTGTCCGACTCAAAACATCAAAAGAAATTGAGATCAAAATGCATATTGAGAGCTTGTACAAAAGTTTTATTCAAAAGAAACTCAATTGATAAAAATAGATCTGTCCCAAAGGTCTTGTGGCTGCTATCGACCCCGCAGAACTACAACTGCCAAAGATTCCGGAGAATCTCATTCATTTGAAACTGAAGAGCCAAGACTCCGTACCCCATCTACAATCTCACGGCCAGTTCGACCTCATAGTGAGGGTAGTTTTCATTGAAATGAGGATGACGAGTTGTAGATGTGCGATGTCAATGCGAGACCTTGGCCCATGATGGACATGCTTGAACCGCTTTTCCCCCTCTTGAAAGTTGGCGGGGTTTTCCTCTGGACGATCAAGGTGAAAAGACCAAAATTTCACTGAAAATTCCGAGCTAAAAATAGAATCGTAGTTACCCAAAATGAACAACGACAACGCTGGAGTTGTCATCTATCTCAACCGCGTGATGGCGGATTTTCGCTTCCGCTATGGAAACTTTTTTTCTGAACCAGAGGTGACATTCTGAACCATCACATATGACATCATGACACGTGACAGGTCAAATGGATGTTGTCCAACCGGTACGAGAGGATGTTCTTCGTAAAGAGGATCGGAGACAAGCTGCCTGAATACGAGAAGAAGGAGTATGTGTGGTCGAATCCCACACCAAGAAAAAACGAAGCTTGATTTTGCATAAAGAATCCGCAGTAGATATTTTTCTCTTGGCGTTTTCATGTGATTGTCACTCGATCATGAAAGATATGTGATTTCGATAGCGAACTAGTTCACCGGATTAGGTGACACACGGCATCATGACACGCGATAGGTCAAGTCCAACGGGTGTTCTTCGTGAAGAGAATCGTAGACATTGTCTGAAGAGAAGAAGTATGTGTGGTCGAATCCCACACTGAGACATAACCAAGTTTGATTTTGCAGAAAGAACCCGTGGGCACGATTTTCTCCTGACGTTTCAGCGTTCTTGTCTCGCGGGGAAGGTGTCAGCATGTGTCACACCAACAGTTTCGCATTTCTCTGCTGCCATCATGAGGCCGATCGTCCTCTATACGCTTGTTTTTTGTATTCTAATCAATGTAACAGAGTAAGCTCATGAAACATGTCATGTTCACACTGATGGAAGCAGCACCGAAGCAGCACCGTATCGTCTTAGAGGCTATTACTACTCAACATTTCGGGCAAATTCCGATTATCCAGGAGATCTCCTCCAAAAAAATCGCACAGAGGTGGTCAACATCACGACGATCCTCTTTAATGGCATCTCTGAACAAACCGTGTTCAACACATCCACTCCCGATTGGAGCGTCAATCCATCGTATTGGACCACTCTGCCAAGTGGCTGGGGCTCTTACATCGATTTCCAGCTGTGGTCGCCCTCTAAGACGAACATCACAGTTACATTTTTGGCACCCGATGATTGGATGTGGCGATGGTTTGGAGATGATGCGGAAGATCCTTCCATCAACAAGGGAAATTATTCCACATTGGGTGGCACAACTACCTCCAAACCGATCAATGTGACGGTCAGTTTAGAGGCAGAGGAACCTCTCGACGTCCTCTTTATGTACGTCCAGACAGCGAAGATAGGCTACTTTTCCATTCCGTACGACGTGGGCAATGTTTTCACGGTGAGCGTAATCAAACATCTCGGATGATATAGAGAATGGAATTGACTCTTCAGGACGTCCAGACACGTTGTCTCAATTACAGATGCCCCGCTGATACCATGTGTACTGCCTTGCTTAGAGGTTCGCCCAGGTGTGTCTGCTCTGATCTCAACTTCAACACCACCTCATGTAATACGCTCGTGATCTCCAAGAATGCGACACAGACCACTTGCAGTCCGGGGTGGCAACAGTGTGGTGAGGGTTGTTGTGAGGTGCAAGCATGTCCTTCGACACCGTTACTTTCTCCTGGGTGACAACATCTCTTCATTCTGATACGGGATGAAAATCCAAAACTGAGAGTGTAGGTATAAGATGGTCAGCAACTCGCCCTTAAGATCTCTGAACCTCTCATTCCCCAATCATCTCGTCTCCGCAGACTGCACAAAGGCATTCGGTATTCACCCTCGTGACGGGTACTTGTCCATCTACAACACTGCCGACCTGAGGACCATCTGCTATTTCATGATGGATAAAGCCACACAACTGCTATTGAGCAATGAAACTTTGTCTATTCAGACGCAAAACGGAGTCAACAGCACTGATATAGGGAGATTTCCAAGTCAGAACAAAGTCACCAGGCTGGTACTGAGCGATGACGGTAGTTTGGCCGTCTACAACGAGAGAAATTCATTTCTGTGGACGTCTCACGTTTTCCGACAAGAAGGATTTCTCTCACCACTTGGTATGCCAAATATAGCATCAGTTATTCTGATGATTATAGGAGGGCTAGCCTTTATCCGGGACCAGACGGGATTTAGTGCGAATCTCACAGTACCTCCACTCAAGTGTGGACAGCCCTTTTCGACTATATTCGGTATCGCAAGAAATATACAAGTATACAACATGACCTTCATTTACACCCCTCCCGTCATCTACAACGTGGTATTGGAAGGTATAGTGATGCATATTATGGGACAGAATTTCGGAAATCAGAGATGTATCGAGGTGCATGTCGGCGAGCTGTTGGTGAGTAAACATTCTACAACGACGTAAATGAACCTGACCTCCTTGAGGTCACGTCTTTTCGGTCTCGCAATGACAGCAATGTCTCATTCAGTGTCCCTCAAGTACTGTCAGGTGAGATCTGACATCTTTGTTCAGATGATGACTATTACAGGCAAATTTTCTGTTGTGGTGATGTTGGACAATCAATATAGCCCTGCATATACTTTCATGCCGGAGGTTAGTGGACCCATCTCAACAAGCACCACTATCCCTGAAAGTACCACAATCTCCAGCAGTATAATTTCAAGCATGAGCTCTGAAAGTACTAGAAGTACAAGTTCTACCAGTGCTACGATCCTTGAAATCACTAACAGTCCTGAAAGCACCACAACCTCTACAAGTCCTGAAAGCACCACAAGCCCTGAGAGCCCCACCATCCGGAGCAGTATAACTTCAAGCACGAGTTCTGAAAGCACCACAAGTGCTGAAAGTACCGCAAGCTCTAGTACAAGTTCTACCAGTGCTACAATCCCTGAAATCACTACAAGTCTTGAGAGCACCACAACCTCTACAAGTACTGAAAGTACTACAAGCCCTGAAAGCTCCACCATCCCGAGCAGTATAACTTCAAGCACGAGTTCTGAAAGCACCACAAGCTCTAGAAGTACAAGTTCTACCAGTGCTACGATCCCTGAAATCACCACAAGTCTTGAGAGCACCACAACCTCTACAAGTACTGAAAGTACCACAAGCCCTGAAAGCCCCACCATCCCGAGCAGTACAACTTCAAGCACAATTTTTGAAAGCACTACAAGCTCTAGAAGTACAAGTGCTGAGAGTACCACAAGTATTACAAGCTACAGTAGCACAATATCGAGCACTCGCTATACAAGCATCTTAAGCTCAAGTTCTTCCACATCTTCAAGTACTTTGCAATCTCCACCCACATTTGTGTTTCTAGGTCCTTCAGGTCAGTAACAACTGTTCTTTGTGCATAATAGCTCCTATACTTAATTTAACTCATTTATATCAGATATCAGCACAGAGTCCATACAAAACGTCACACAGTCCATATTAGCAGACATCCGCACACTTGACACGAACAATATCACCTATACATCATCGGAAATCAATATCACTGTTCATAGAATCAGATCTGATGACAGTACATCGAGTGTCAAAGTGACATCTGGTGATGTGTCTGTCAGCCTACCGCGAAACCTGGTGTCAGGATTAAATGCAACATTGTATGTGGTTTGCTATGTGACCGACATCAACCCGCTTCAGTCTCTCTCATCTACAACAGTGTAATTCTCATTATGTTCACATACAAATGAGCTGAATCAGTCAGGTTCTCTTGTGTAGTTGGACTGAGCATATTGGATGACACTGGTAATGAGATACCGATAATCAGTTTAGAGACACCCATATCCATCAATATAGTAGCCTCTTCTCTGCCTTCAGACGATTCAGGTTGCTCTCGATCATCTATAATCAGTTGTGCGTAATTCTGAGCATTGTAGAACTCCTCTGTTCATATTGGAATGAGGTGACCAATTTGTGGAACACTACAGGTCTGTCTACAACGAGACAAGACGTATTCCAGTACACCTGTCAGACTTCACATCTGACGAACTTCACCATGACGTCATCAAAGAAGGTCATCCCGGTGGCAGCACCCCAGCCACAAAGTAGCTCCAAGACACCTGCAGTTATAGCCAGTGTGGTATGCGGTGTTTTCGTTCTAGCAGTAGTTGCTGTGGCTGTCATCTTCATCATCAGACCAGTCAGTGTATTTTATTATTCATCGTGTTGACTGATTGTAGAGAGTATTTCAAGACGATCAGTCCATTGTGTTGAACAAGTCTGAAGACGTTGACCATATAGAATACAAATGTGAAGTGAAAAGAGGCAACAGTGTGAGCTTATGGAAAGGGATATACGGTGGAACAACAACCGTAGCAGTAAAGAAAGCCCATGGGAGAACCGCAGTGCAGGCATTGCTCGCTGAAGCCACCAATGCCAAGGTGAAAGTCTCGACAATGGTAGATGCTGAATAAGTACCAGGGGTTGCATCATCCCAACGTTCTGTTTTATATCACCCATGTTCAGTGGAACAGAATCCTACATCGTGTACAAATGGATCAAAGGACGGTGATGTGTCGACATATATGTTGACATCCCATCTGAGTGACAGGCAGATCATCTCCATGTGGGATCTCATGCTAAAATGTATGTTGACGTTTCATAGATCTGTACAGATTGCCAAAGCACTGACTTATATCTCCGGTCAGAACCTCGTGCATACAATGATTACATTTACAGAGGTCAGTATTTCAAGGCGTTATGCGTATATTAACGCCCATAGGTGTTGGTATCGTGCAAAGATGATGTCACCACTGCAAAACTGGGAGGGCTGTCTCACTTGATTGATGCGGGCACTTTGGCATTGAAAGAAAATATCAACAACAGAAGCAGTGTATGTCGAATCGATATTAGCTTTCACTTTCACTTTCACCTTTTATTATCACACGTAAGTGCTCCTGCTTTACTGCTGTAGCTCTTCTCTTTTTCCCTTTGGGTCGAGAAGTCGTGGATTTGGCACACTGGGCCTGACCCTGTTTACACTCTTGGGCTGCGAGTTTGTTGGCGAGATTTAAAGTCGTAGTTGGTGTAGCGTGCATTCTTGCATTGGTGTTCTTTGGTGTTCTTGAGTTTCTGGACGGTCCTCCTGGCAGAAAAAAAGGGAAAAGGGAAAAAGGAGGATTCCTGGTTGTGCAGGTTATTGCTGATTGTCCTGAAGAGAGATGATTCTAAACGCTGCAGGAAGCATGGTGGGAAGGTCTTCTTTGTTGTCTTCCACTTCTGTTCCATTCCACACAGTCTGTTGTTAAGGATATTACTGTTATTGTCCGAGAATGCAAACTGATGGACAGCAGTTGCGTTGACAGTGTGGCTGATGAGGATGTGGTGGGTCTTGAAGAGGCACTCTACTTTTAGCGTGTGTCATGCGTTCAAATGATCCTTTCTTTGCATGAAGTATAATATGGTAGATGGATTCTCAGTTCTTGATGATGATATGCAAACTTTTTGTTGTTAATCACAGTTCCTCCTTGGGGCATCTGGGCGATGATGTGTTTGTATTGCTTGATCACGGTTGGCTGAATAAGAAAACAACATAGAACAAGATCTTTTTTTCTTCGACATAAAGAAGGGGTTCGCTATTATTTGGGAGGGCTTTGAGACAAAGAGATTTGAAATCTGATGATCAGGGTTTTATTATAAAGTGTTCTTTGTCTTCATTTGTCGGTGTTTTGATTCTCTCTCAACCTCGCGGACCTTCCCCTATTATTTGGGAGGGCTTTGAGACAAAGAGATTTGAAATCTGATGATCAGGGTTTTATTATAAAGTGTTCTTTGTCTTCATTTGTCGGTGTTTTGATTCTCTCTCAACCTCGCGGACCTTCCCCAGGAGCTCTAGATGACAGCTCAAAATGCAGCTGTAAGAGAGTCTTCCTGGTTCGGGTCGCGTGGCTTCCAATGTTCGGAAAGTTGAGAATCTCGGCATCACAGGAGTTTGGTGAGTTGTAGATAGATGTACTTTAATATCTCCCTTTTTAATTAGCACTGAGATATCATTTTTCCGTAAGGAGATCAAAAGGAGGATATTTCATCCCTTGAATCTGCAAAACCCGGGGTTCGTTTTGTTTATCCGAGAGAGCCACAAATAACCTTCAGGGCATCATCAGCCACCTCTTGTCCCTCACTGAATATCAATAATGGCGTTATTAGATGCTACACTACAGAGCAAGATCAAGGGGCAATATCAGAATCTGAGGAAGATAAATGAGGGCGCTTATGGACAGATCATCTTGGCAGACTGTGTTGGTAATGACAGGAGGGTTGTCTTGAAGAAGTTAAAGAAGAGTGTCAACCCACATAGAATTCAGAACGAGATTACCGCAGGGGTGGCCTTAAGAGGCATCCCAGGCATACCAACTTTACATCAGTATTTTGAGACAGAGGAACATGTGGTAAGTGCTCATATTAAGTTAATCTGCGCGATTTCTCATGCCGGAGGGAATGTCACTCACCACCTCAGTGGTTGGTCTTTGATTATATAGAGGGTGAGGATCTGCTTGCGCACATAGAGAAGAAAGGTACCGCAGCCAACCAAGAACGGACAGCAAAGATCATTTTGAACAAATTATGTGACATAGCGACCAGATGCCATCAGTCAGGAATAGCACACAAGGTCAGTACATAATAATTAAAAATACGACCCACTCATAACATGGCAGGATTTGAAATTGGAGAATGTGATGTTTAATCCGGAGACGGAAGACGTCCAACTGATCGACTTTGGACTGTGTTATCACTTTGGAGCAACACAACAAGACTGGCAATGCCAAGATTTTGCAGGATCCAGAGAATATGCAGCACCAGAACTACTCATGACCAGAACTTCCTTCCGTGCTTCATCTGCGGACGTTTGGTCCCTCGGCATCACGGTGAGTAAAATAAATTTAAATATAAATAAAATCAGTCACTAATTAATTGGTAGATATTCGCCCTTATCTATGGAGTGTTTCCCTTCTCTTATAGCGAGGATGAAGTGCGGCTCATGAGAAGCTCCCGCATTCACCCACAACCCAATTTTCCCACACACAAGACCGTATCACCACATTGCAAAGACATATTGATGAAAATGCTCACAATCGATCCACAGCAGAGAATACAGATGGAGGACATAAAGAAGCATCCATTCCTAAAGAGGAGACAATCTATCTCCAGAAAGCTGTGATGGACTCGAAAAAATAATCTGCCCATGATTTTCAAGCGCTTTGGGACAGATAACAAGAGTGCATAAAGAGAGATATTTTGTGTCTTCTTCATGAATTAACCTTAAAAGCCGCCTGAGGATATAAACAGTTTCATGTGACCACATTGTTCGAAGAAATGAGGCAGGAGCCCTTCTTTGCATTATGGACGATATGGATGTGTGTGACGCGTTGGTAGAGTCACAAGCTCATTCACTCCCGCTGTATGGACAATTAATATATAGTAGCTCACTATCGCGTGAAGGAGATCAATACCAGCCGAAAGGTCTACCTTGCATTTCCTCTCCTCCGAGAAGGAAGATGGCGGTTCTGGTTGTCTGTGGTGCGGCACTCTGGTAGTAAAGATATGGTTTGTGTTCGTTAACGCTGACACCACGGAATACCGGAATTTACTACCGGGGGTCCGAAGAGAAGCGAATTCTCTCTCAAATTTCCATTCAGAAAACTTAAGTTCGGGGACGAGAAATACAATCGAGAGCTTCATCATCGACACACAACACAAAGACTCCCGGAGACGACCGGAGAGAACAAGTACGAACAGAACAATCCTAAAAAACACGCAATAATACTAAAATGGCTGGGGGTATGATCTTCTTCGCGTACAATCTGTTGACACAACGTAGAAGACCCACCACATAAGGACGACGACAATAAGCATCCAGCCGTCAGGAAGGCAGAAGAGAAGGGTCATGTAGATGACGAAAAGGAGGAATTAGATGAGGATCAGAACCAAACAGTAGAGGCCGTTCTGGAGAGACTGAAAACCTCTAAAGACGGTCTATCCTCATCTGACGCTGAAAGCAGACTCACAGAATACGGTGGGAATGTGATCGAAGAGAAGAAGCAGAGCCCCATTCTTCAGTTCTTGGGTTTCATGTGGAATCCTCTAGCATGGGCTATGGAGGTCGCTGCCATCGCCTCTGTTATTCTCGGAGATTACCTCGATTTTGGGCTCATTCTCGGACTTTTGTTGGTCAATTCCACTATCTCTTTCTTCGAAGAACACAATGCCTCCTCCGCCATAGCAGAGCTGAAGAATCAGTTAGCCCCGACAGCTGACATCAAGAGAGATGGCAAATGGCAGTCGATAGAGGCAGCCAAGGTGGTACCCGGAGACATCTACCGTATCAAGTTGGGAGACATCATCGTCGCAGACGGAAAGATCTACGCAGCTCACGGACAATGCAAAGTTGATCAAGCAGCTCTTACCGGAGAGTCACTCCCTGCAAACAAGAAGGAGGGGGACATCTGCTATTCTGGCTCTGGTGTGAAGCAGGTAACCCTCTTAACATCATCCCATCTAACCAACACAGGGAGATATGGAGCTCGTCGTCACCAAAACTGGAGACAAGACCTTCTTTGGAAAGGCGACGGTTTTACTACAGGACACCGGTGAAGAGGGACACTTTCAGAGAGTTCTTCGTTCCATCGGTTTCTTCTGTATATCCTTCATCGCCTTGTTTGTGCTGATCGAGCTCTTGGTAGAGTTCCTCGCACCGACAAGAGGATACCCCTGCTCTGGTGTCCATGAGTGCTACAACATTGACAACGCCCTCGTACTCATCGTCGGTGGTGTCCCAATGTGAGTATTCACCACTTACAGAAACATACTGACTCTACACAGTGCCATGCCAACCGTGTTATCTGTCACTATGGCCATTGGTGCTTACAAATTATCGAAGAAACAAGCCATCGTGTCCAGACTCACAGCCGTGGAGGAGCTCGCCGCTATGGACATCCTGTGTTCCGACAAGACCGGAACCCTGACACAAAACAAGCTCACTGTCGACCAACCGTACTGCGCTGAAGGTTTTGAACCAAAGACGGTACTCTTCAATTCCGTACTTGCCTGTAAGCGTGACGCCGAAGGTTCCGACGCAATAGATGATGCGCTCGCCAAGTTTAATGAGGAGTAAGTGTATTTTATACGTATAGATGTTGACCTCAACAGCAAGGAAGGGATTAAGAAATACGAAGTATTAGAGTTCGTGCCATTCAACTCTGATACGAAGAGAGCCGAATCCACAGTGAAGACCCCCGAAGGAAAGACGATTAAAGTGACCAAAGGAGCACCACAGATTGTATTGGAGATGTCACAGAACCGATCCAAGATTGAAGAGAGTTTCGAGAAGAAGATCGACGACTTTGCAAAAGGAGGATACAGAGCTTTGGGTGTGGCTGTCAACGAAAACCCCAGCGACGAATCAGCCTGGGTGATGCAAGGGATCATCCCAATGTCCGACCCTCCTCGAGAGGACACGAAGCATACCATCGAAGAGCTGCAGAAGAAGGGCATCAGAGTGAAGATGGTCACCGGAGATCAGACCGCCATCGCACAAGAGATCGCTCGTCGCATTGGAATGGGAGACAACATCTTGAAGAACTCCACCATCAGCAAGATGGACACGGATTCCCCAGACTTCTACAAGCTCATCGACGAGTCTGATGGTTTCGCTCAAGTGCTCCCAGAGAACAAGTACAACATCGTGAAGGCCCTCCAAGGAAGAAAACACGTCGTCGGAATGACTGGAGATGGTGCCAATGATGCTCCCGCCTTAAAGAGGGCAGATATCGGAATTGCCGTGGAAGGTGCCACTTCTGCCGCCAGAGCTGCGGCTGATATCGTCCTCGTCGCTCCTGGTCTATCCGTCATTGCTGACGCTGTTTATGGAGCCAGACAGATCTTCCAGCGCATGCAGACATATACCACTTACGCCGTGACATCGACTGTCAGACTCGTGATGACTTTCTTTTTCATCACAATGGGCTGGAATTTCTATTTCCCTACCCTCGTTACTATCATTCTGGCCGTATGTAATGACGGTACTATGATCTCCATCTCTAAAGACAGAGTCTTGCCGTCCGATTATCCTGATTCCTGGAAGCTGCAGAATGTAATCAGTTTATACTATTCTATCCCGTGTATACTGACAGTATTAGATATTTGGAGTCTCCCTCATACTTGGAGGTTATTTGACCGGATCAACCATCGTGTTGTTCGCTCTTGTCTACAATACCTACTTCTTATACGATTGGTTCAATCTCCAGAATCTTGTCGACAACCAGGTCATCTTGTCATTATCTAAACTATCAGCTGACAGAGATAGATTCGCATGTTGATCTACTTGAACATCTCCATCACTGGACTCGGAACCATCTTCTCGGTTCGTTCTCAGAAGTTCTTCTTTAGCCACAGACCCGGTTTCTTGCCTCTCATCTCCTTCTTCATCGCACAGGTACATCAACCTCTAAATCATAACATCAACATCTAATCATAACACTCATAACATCAATATCTAAATCATAACACTTATAACATCAACATCTAAATCATGACACTCATAATATCAACATCTAAATTATGACACTTCTAATATCACTCAGGCAGCTGCCTCGGCGATGGCCGCTTATGGATTCCGTGGATATCCATATGGACCTTATGGACTGCAAGGATGCGGTTGGGGATGGGTCCTCTTTGTGTGGCTGTGGTCCCTGGCCATATTACTGCCAATTGATTTTGTGAAGCTGGGAGCAAACGACCTGATGGGCTTGATACCAGATATCAAGTTGCCGAGCAACGGATTCCACAATCTGGTGAAGAAATTACCATGGAGAACGAGAGACCAGCTGAACCAGCACGTGCTGAGTGAACACTATCACCAGAGACCGCATCAAAAGAAGACAGGAACCAGAGAGACCAAGTACGCACACGCAGAAACGGAGCACAGAAGATCAGTACAGATCAACAGAGGTGGTCCAAACAATGTCAAGCCTCAATCCACATAAACGATCCTACTTTTATTTAAATGAATGAATGCGAATCCTTCAAAAATGCATCAACCCTCAAGATCAGTCGGTGAATCTTATCGAACGAAAAAGTGGTTGTTGATTGTGAATGAGGAAGACTCCAGTAATGTGCATACCGCTGAACTAGCCCAGGATTCTATCCTCATTGGATAATGACGTGACGTGTTATTCTTAACCCCAGATTGAGAGCGGTGTCCAAGACACTAAAAATTATGATAGAAAGGGCTCTTAAAGATGGTTAAGGTTTTCCTGGAGCACTTTGATTTTCATTTCGCTTGAAATTGCAAAGCACGTGACCAAATGTATCAAAATTGTAGCATCACGTGTTGCAGAAACGAACACGCAGCGAGTCATATGGAGGCCGATCTATTATCGAGCAACACGAATAGCTTTTCGCCCATTGGAATTAATGCTAGATATGCAGACGCTGCATTATTCGATGATATTCACTCCCGCTCGCGTATCGAACAGTTAGAGAAAGTGATCAAAGAGAAACAACAACTGCTACAACAGAAAGAGGCAGCGCTTAACAAACAAAGCGCAATCATCACAGAGAAGGATCTAATTATACAACAGAAGGAGGCCACCATAGCAGAGAAAAACCGTATCATATCGCAGCAAGAGGAACACATAAAGACACTTCTTTGTGGTACAGCCTCTGCGATTGGAGAGACAGAGCAGGTGCGTCTTCGTTTCATTTTTCACTCGGTGTAAGAAGCTTCTTTGGTCTCTCCTCTTTTATGAGACCTTTTCTGCGACTCTGCTGCAGATCGAACATGATGCTGCATTCTTCACCAACATACATTCCTCGTCTGCACAAAAAGGCTGACAGGAGCAGATTCCAAAGAGAAGGAAACTGTTACAGACAGAGGAACCCACCTACACCACCACAAAGCTGCACGAGGAGGATGTACAATGTGATTATGAAACTCTAGCACACTTGGCAAAGGACATTTTCGGTCCAGACTTTCAAATGCCACAAGAAGGTGAAACTGCCCAAATGATCAGATTCAAAATTCTTGAAGCTGCAACCGTGCTTTGTTCTTTCTTAATGAAAGATCTTTATGTTTGGTAGATCGTCTAGAAGCCCCACAACAGCCCAAAAAATTCCCTAAAGGCCTGCACAAAATAGAAATCAAAAAATTTGTGGACTGCGGCATCATCACCCCATACAAGAACGATTCGGAGAAAAGGGCGACACCACTGTTTGTTTATTTCAAGAAGGAAGAACCTCTGAGGCACGTTGTCTACGTGGTGCCAAACCACTCGACGCTGCGAAGACAACAATATCCCTGGTACGATTTTCATGTGTGGTTCATTCATTTTATCATGCATGTGAATAAGTTTGATTAAGAGGTGCAGGAAGTTACAGAGGCTGGGATCTACAAGAGAACCAAGGAATATGGGTGATGTGAGTCATATTATTTATTATCAATTTGAACAAGATGTCAGATCGTGAGAGAGGTAATTGGGAGCACAAAAGGAGGAAATAATTCACCCTTCAGATATGCTTCTATATATGTGCCTGAGACTCAGTGTTTCCGTTACTTGTCTGAGATCACCAAAGACATATCATCATAAAAAAAAAGATTCAAATTAAATCTTTTATGTTCCTGAGAGGCCATGCTTCAGAGCTACTGTGGCCATGAAAGAGGCGATCAAAACGACAAAATCGCTGAACACAGAAGATCCAGAGAAGACCAAAATCTTTCCAACCTCGATGATAGAATACTAAAACTGTCACCTAAAAATTCTTTGTGTGATGTCGAGAACTCACCGGTGCTGATCTCTTCACAAACCAGAAGTAATATTCCACTGACCATAGAGTTGCCAATAAGATCAAGGTGATTATGAAGCCAGAAAAAGAGGCGTATACAGGTGTAAGACCAAGGACAACGGCGACACCAACTGCGGCAAGTCGTCTGGATAAATCGTCTGATTGAGCTGCTGCCAGATCTTGTGGTGGTGAAAATAGGCCAGCAGATTGCTCTTGAGAATTGTTCTCAGTTGATGCCTGTAACTTGACTTCGACAGCCTTCTGCTCTTCCTCCGTCAACTTGGGTGTCTCCACTTCATTGAAAATGTATTTCATCCTCTTGTCTTGTGCAGCCTTCAGTTTCTCTCTTCGAGCCTTCGCTGCAGCTGCTGCATCTGACAACTCTGGATCCATGGTGTGCGTTATGTGTGAGAGATGAGGGATATTTTCATTCGAATGAGCAAATAAAAAAATGTTCTTCTCTCATTTTGTTCAACCATGCATGAGAAACCAATAACAAGGCAGAGAAAGCGTGACAACGTCTATAAATACAAAAAAAGTCTCGACTATTACTGCAAATCACCCAGGAGAATGCAATATTTTGCAGACAATCATTCAGCACTTCTAGATCCCACTTTACAGAATCATCCAATAACAACCAATACATACGCATACATACGCAGTCTACCTCCCTATGTACAGATGGATGACTCTCCATTGCTTCTTATTCTTCCTCAAATCCAGAAAACACCTGGTTCCTCATCTTTGCAATGTACACACAAAACTTGGGATGTGTGCTTCACCAGAATTGTGCAAAGAATTTACCAGGTAGTGAGCAAAGAGTGTGGAAATTTGCAGAGTAAATCCAGCGGACACGGATTTGTACGATTTTCACAATGAAAAATAAAATAAATAGAAAATAGGATGGTTGGGATTTATTTGCAATTGACTGTTGATATTGTAATATCATCAAGCATATGTGATGGAAGGAGAAGTCTGGCCACAAGACTTGGTAGAAATATAATATAGAATGAGCTGATTGCCACAGTAAGTAATCAGATAATCTCGTCTCCCCGGACGTTCTGATCAATACATCTGGTCGATCACTGCTGTACAATTTATCTTCTATTGTACTCTCCTCTATATCCCTATGTTTGTCACTCTCGGCAGGTTTTGATTACTTACTGTATCTGTAATCGTCCGCTGTGTACATCCTTTGAAATCTCTCGAACTGCATGAACTATCTCCTCCCTTGCAGTATACGCAATGTGCACATTCAATATGGCCCTACAATGTCAATGCTTGTTGATGACATTTTCTTCACCTCTTGAAGTCTTTCGAGTAGTGGGTGATTTGATCGATTGTATCCCTCAAGAATTTTGGAATGAGGGTGAGATCACCCAGTATCCTCACTGAAATGTTGTTCCTCTCCAAAAATCCACTTTCAAAATGATGAGAATCCTGATTTTGTGATCACCCACTCACGAAGATTGAAGTTCCAGCAGTTTATCGTGGCACAGTGTCATTAGAGTGTCCACTTCTGTTTTACTTCTCTTAAAATTCTCGATAGAGAAGGCATACACAGTCACTATCTCGATTCCCAACAAGAGGCAGACCCGCAAAGTCTGAAGATGATCAACAGGCTGAGATCATTTCTTTCATACCTCCTTCAGGGCACCAAAACCCTGCTGATGTCCAACTATGGTATCCACATGTTTCTGTTTGGCAAACCGCCTATTGCCATCCATGATGAAAGCGACATGTCGAGGTATTTTATCAGCCTTTAAAATGTTGACGATGATCCTCTCTGCCCAGCTCCACATGATGAAATGGAACGATCTGATCTCAAAATATTTTCTGATTGTTTTTCGCCCACGATGATAATAAATGATCCAATGAACACCTTCACGAAAGCGCGTCTGAAGGCCACTGATGAAAACACGGTGAGAAAACTAAAAAAAAGCTGGTTCATTTTTTAGAATCAGGTTGTTTTATATTTGTTGCGATAGATGCATTCTTCTAAAAAAAGATGGAAAGACTGTCTCCCTTCGTCAATCTGCATCGGATTCAGATGGCGTTCCACTGTTGTTTGTTGTTGGTGTTTTTGGAGTGTCACGTGGGACTTTTGGTACGGTATCGATCCATGCCTCTATTCGGTCAAAATTCCAGTATCTAGTGTATGTAAGATCGGATGATTCGTTCTGAACCTATTACCGTTTTGCTGCGATAGTTCTCGCTGATTCCCTTGATATCGGTCCTGTTATTTCTGGTTCCATCCTTCTCGATCTGATACATTCTTATGTATGTTCTTCAAACGTAAGTAATCACATTCTACATACGAAATGAATTTTATTCTGTTATCTTCGCTGTTTGGAGTTGGCAAACTGGATCGCAAAGAAGGAGAGGAGCCGCCAGAATACTCCCATGGCACAGAGTATTCCAAATGACATTCCAAAGTGATCCAGTTGATATCCAAATATATCCAGTACCTCGTCTCTGGCTTCGTGTAAAGCTGGTGTGAGGGTACTGGTGTTGATGAGAAACAAGCCCTCCATCATCCAGCTCGCGAATGATAACCTCGATGCCCAATATACTATCACATGTCAGTCTTCATCAAGATCGTCCGACTCACATCCGATGTGTATCTCTTTGAGAGACTTGAAGGTAGGACTGAATCCACTCAAAGCGCATTGCACGAATGTTAATACAACAGCAACCAGCTGCGCCTTGCTCTGATGCATCACGATGGATAACAGATGCGCCAATCCGCTGACACAAAAGTGTGATGTCATCAAGAGCGCCAAATACCAGTGGAATTCTGCTCGGGGCATACTGATCGTGTAGTAGAAGATCAAAAAGAAAAACACGGCCACTAGGAATGATGGGAAAGAGGCAATGTTCTTTCCGAAAAAGTATGCCGTTCCACTCATGCCAGCGCCACTCTCCCGCCAAAAGACGACCTGTGAATGATTATTTCTTTTGAGCTGATTTCAGGATATATTTGTTGCTGTGTACTCTTGGTGTATCGTCATGATATCTCACCTTTTCATTTCCGAATAATCGTAATGATATCACCATCGATGTCATAGAAGAACATAATACCAATAAGAAAGCTGCTTGTGGGATCTGTAAAATATAAATTCATTTTCCACCTTTAAAGATCACAGAATATTCACCTTTGGGATATCAACATCACGGTAGCATAATCCAACAATAACACCAGATAATATCGCTAATAACACATCACTACGCATCGTCATCATTTCTCTCCACTGTCATCATTCAGCACATATCATATACATATATCACATATATATCACATATACATATATCATACCTGCTGTAAAGAACCTCGGAGGAATATGTATACCGATTGATAGAATATACTCGGCATCTTTCGGTCTGTTATCCTCGCTTCTCTGTAGCTCACACTTGGTGTATTCGCTCTGATACAATCTTTTGCTGGCCCTATACACTTGAATAAAATATCAAAGAGTTCGTGATGGGTTGACATCATGATGGATAATCACCTGATATCAGATCCAAGAAATGGTCACATGGATTCTGATGGGTTGGGAAGGTGTAACCTTGTCCTTCAAAGTGATCCACGACGTTCTCTCTGTCTCCTTGGTATATCATCCCCCCCCCCTT